>SNQJ01S0008367.1:25558-36899 GCA_010110895.2 Picea sitchensis | reverse complement strand
GTTGGTACATATTGATGAGTCATAGTTGATGAGTAGTTGACACATGATTGGTACATACTTGGTACATGGTTGGATGCACTTGTTTATGGTACATGTTGATGACAGGTTATTTGGCACAGGTTGGTGCATGGTTGATGCACTTGTTTATGGTACAGGTTGATTACAGGTTGAGGTACAGGTTGATGCATGGTTCAGATTTATTGGTACAAGTTTACATCAATATATATCATAGTGACAGGTTGACAGTGGTTCCATCATTCGGCTTCTACTTTAGGGTGGCAGGACGGGGCAAGGATAGGTGGTTGTAGCCACCTTCCAGTTGTAGCTGAAGGACATAGGGGCTTGTAGCCTCCTTCTGTTTGTAGCCAGAGAATTGGGGAGTTGGAGCTTCCCTCAGGTTGTAGCCTAAGAAACTAGGGGGATGGAGCCTCCTTCTAGTTGTAGCTAGAAAACAAAGGAAGTTGGTGCTTCCAATGAATGCAATTCTTCAAGACATATAAGAAAAAACATTCTGTGGTTTTCCTTCGATTTGGGTTTCCACGTAAAACACTGGTGTACTGTGTATGTGCATGTTTGTTCATTTTTTCATTGCTTATTTACTCTGGAGTTTTTGGATGATAATGATTCATTGATATAACCTTGGATTATATTGTTAAAAAGGATTAAATTTCTCTATTACCGATTCAACCCCCCTCTCAGTAATCCAACAGCCAAGACTAAGACCAAAACACCAAGAATAAACTAAGACTGAGCATGCACCTCCCTTCTCCTTTCTTCTGCAACTACAAATGCCTTCAAGATATGCACACTAGATGAGTGAGTGTGAGAGTGTATAAGTGAGGCACCATCCTAACATATAAATACTAGTTGAGGAGACACTAGGGTTATGTATCTTCACTTAGTAGGGCCGACTTATTCTAGGAGTGGTTAAAACCACTTTATAAACACTAGGGGAAGACTTTACAAATACCACCATATAAATATGGTTTGACCAATCAACAAAAGGGGATTTGGTCTTATACAAGACCCGACATGATCAATCCGCAAAAGGGGATTTGATCTATAAGATAATAACTTAAATATAATTAGAATATTCTTCGAAGTTACAATATTTAAACACCTGATACCTCCCAACTGGAATGAAAATTTGTTCGAAATTATTTGGGCCCAATCAAATGCAACATCTTCATGAATGGAGTGATATAAAATATATACAATATATCTTGGAACAAAGGCCATTGACTCGTGTCCAATAATCCTAGCAAACAACCATGCAAGTTCTTTGCATGGGTATTTAAAAGAACATACCTCAATTTGAGTAGGATTTCTAGACTCACTTGACAAATTTATAAGAAAGCTTTCAAAGAGTTCCATTCCTCTATTGTTGGCTTTCAAAAATTCATCAGCTTCAAAGTTCTTAAATGTCAAAGTGGTTTCTATCAATCTCAACATTCTTTTGAAAACCAAAGGTTCCAAAGGAATTGTTTTTTTTTTTGGTAACTAGATTACTCTTCTCTCACTGCCAAATATATCAGAGCACCAAAGAACTAATTCTTTGAAATCAGATACTTCTGGTACACACCAGGCTAATGCAATGCCTAAGGTCCATATTTTGTTCAAATTATTTTTTAGAGGTGGAAGAGTTGAGTACCACTTGAAAGCTTTTGACCACTGAAATTGGCGGTCTTCTCATCCCAAAGTATTGATAGTATCTCTGCAATATATCTCTTTCCTTTTACTTGACATATTTGACAAAGATTGTTTTGCGTGAATAGGTGGTGTTTTTGTCAACACAATATTTTTACAGTGCATATTTAATTCCTTATTTAATTTACCACATATTTCCTTGATATCAAATGCTATAGCTCTTAGTTCAAAGCTATCAACTACATGATTTGATTTAATATTTAAGGTGGATATTTTATGAAAATCACATCACTTAATAACGATATTAATTCATATGAGTGATGGTGATGTGATGACGGGGAAATAAATGTTATTGAGAAAGGTGATCTTGTGTCATGATATAATGAAACATTTAAGTATGGAAATGAAAAGTGAGTAACATGAAGGTTCTTCTTTGAGAATGTGGGAATGCAGGATGCGGGTCAAGGAGTGGAAGGTAGATATGAGGGAAGGATTCCCACATCCCCAATCAATAAAATTGGTTAATTATTAGAAGTGGTTCATTATAGGTGATGTGGAAATGGAGAGTTATTTTGGAGGTTGTGGGTTTGTGTGTTGTGGGGATTGTAGAATGGGAGATGGATTGGACCTGTGCAACTAAAGAAATGGTTAAGTGTTGGGGTGGTGGAAAAACGAAAAAGAAGCTAAGTATAGGACTTGCGATGAAGGTGGTAATTTCCCTGCAACCCACATTTTAGAAAAATGACTAAGTATGGGATATTCAAGAAAAATGATTAAGTATAGACCAAAGCACACGGGTTGATCAAAAAATTTGAATATCCAAACTCCGACACTTGGGTTGAATTTGGAAGCTAAAGAATCAATTATTACCCATTATTAGTTGTAAAATGTTCTAGTTACCTAAGAAAATGAAAATTCCTTGTAACCAAATAGTTATGGCCTCAAGTATAAATATGATATTTCTGAATCAACAAAAGGGATTTTAATCTTTCCATGGTTTTGGATTTCTATTGTTGTTGGTTGTGTGGGGTTCCAGAGACCTATGCATTGTCTCTATGATTGTAGGAGGCCTGAGAACATTGGCCATTGAATCAATAAAGCTGATAGGATTGTTGTTGAAAGCATTTGTTGTAAATTTTCATGTGAATTTTGATTTAGTAACAGACTATGCATGGAATGTCTATTCATATTTAATTAATTTGCAAATTTATTGTTGTTTTGTTTGTTTCCACTATGTGACTTTGATTTGCAGGCCATAGACACTACAACACAATTCCAATATTGGGTATCACCACCTCTCCTTGCTTGGTCATTTTATATATCCCAATCTATCCTTCTTCTAAGTTGTGACCTTTTAGTGTATCCAACCATCCCCATTCCCATCTCCCATGAAAATTGTGTTGAGGTGTGAAGGTTTAATTTGTTACAACCCATGCCCAACCCCACCCTCACCTTCATGAGTTCCTTTGACTTGCTTTTTCCTTATCCATTTCCCAAATTTTCACTTGTTTCCACATATTTTAAAAAGTATTCAAAACCAATACCTTGTAACTTCATGAAATTACTTCCACATCTTGTCAAGACAACTTGACCACTTGAGCCAAAACCTCTCAAAAACAAAAGTGAAAGATCAATCTTTTTGGTTTCCATCCTCCAAGTGGGGGCCAAGTGTCGCTTCCAAGATGCACCCACCATGTTGGATTATTTAGCCATGTTGTTGTTTCAATGGTCTATCGTTTGTGTATCCACAATTTTTTGCATCTTATTCATAAAATAATGTCATTTGTCCATGTTTTTATTGAAACCATTCCACCACTAGTATAATAAAGAATTTGATTGCTAAGAACTCATGGATTTGTCTATCGAAGTCTCTAACTATGTGTTTTTACTTTGCATTGTCATTTTTGTCTCCCATTCTTGGAGGTTAATTGGATTTCATTGACCATTGTCCTCACTTTGTCATATTTATTGCAGGTTTTTTTATAGTAGTAGGAGGGCAACTTGGATCTTGTTCTCCTTTTGGTGGATTTTGACACTCCTCTCTTGAGAAATTTCATTGGGAAGTGTTGAATGCCATTATGAACCACATGTTGATTATGTGATTGAAACTCTTCGAATTGGTATTTGTGTGATAATCAATCACCTTCGACACACACACACAATTATTACAAATGTATTTGACAACGAACAATATGCACCTCACAGTAAAGCAATCAATGTTGTATAGGATAGGATATATACCATTAGATTTCAAGGTACTTTATTGGATGATATGTATTATATTATATAAAAAATTAATTTGTCTTTTGTTGGGTGCATATTGTTGTATTTGACCTGGTGTTTACATGCTAATCAACCTTCACATAAAATCAAACAATTAATGCAACTTGGTTTCACTTGATCTTATCCCAACTTTTTACACTAACTTTCGTGGTTTCAGATGTCTTGTTAGTTGTAAAATTATCGTATTTATTGTACCTTATACAACACTTCTTTTGTATAAATAGTTCTCTCTTCTCTTATTCAGATACAAGATAAGAGATAGTAGGTAAGACTATATTTACATTTTGGCTTGTCAATTAATAAAACAATTTTCACTAATTCTTAGTGTTCCTTATGTAATTTGTTAGTTAGAATACTTTTTTTCCCTTGTATATTTATGTTAGTTTTTAGTATTAACACATGACTATTAAGGTGTTTTCTCTAACATAATTTATATGTTAAATGAGATCTTAGTAATTAATCAGTTTTTAAAATCTTGTAATATCGATGTATTAGCTTAAATATTTGATTATCTTGACATTTTATTTTAACGAAGTTGGCCTATTTTTCATAAGAGTTCCCTCCTATGTATTATATGTTACACCAAACAATATGTAGGGAAAATTCCATGATTGTCTAATATAAGTGTAAATTTTGTATAAAAACTTTCTTTCCCCAAGTAGTTAATTATTAATAATCAGATACTATGTTTAATTTACTCAGTTATAATCAATTCCAAGGTATGCATATTTCATATTTAGACATTTGGTATACATTACTAAGTATCCAACTCAGGAAATGCACACATTGATTTAAAACCTATGTAATAATGAGGTGGCAAAGATCTTTACTAGTGCACACCTTCCTTGACATTCTTTAATTATTCTTCTAGGTCTATAAATGTTTGTTTTTTGACTAATAACATTGTTAGGTCATCACAGGTTCTTGTTTACATGGGATAGGTGAAGAATTCATATACATTGGATTCACCATATCATCATGTTTTGCATATCTGATGAAGCTTGAAAAGGTCCGTTGATTATTTTTTCTATCAAGGGAAAATGACCAAACTTTGAGAGAAAATATTTTGGGGAGCAAGAAAGACTCGTCATTTTTATAGAGGTGGTTCTCCTCTCTTGATATATTTGAATATTATTTGTATGGTTGTATATGAATGCAATGGGTGAGTGCTAAAGAGAAAACCCCAAAATATATTCCAACAAAACTCTCATTTAGCAGATTTATTCATTAAGCACGTCATCTTATTCATGAATATAAAAATAAATAAATATAATTGAAATAGATTTGTACAGAGTTTGATTTCAACATATATTTTTCCTTCCTTTTAAAATTTTGTGAACCCAAAATCAGCAATGACTTTGAAAGATGAAAGAAGAGTAAAATGGACAGGTCATCAAATAACTTTAGATGAATATTGCATTTAAAACTAAAAAAGATTATGATGAGCACACTCTAAAAATATCATACTAAAAAATATCAAAGTCATATAAATCATTAGAGCTATGCCCCAAAATAGTTCTTTGTCTGAGAAATTAATAGTAATATCCCAAATGAAATAATCTTAAAAATCTATGAAATAAGAGGGATGAAACAACCTCAAGAAGATTTCAATGAAAATTACATAAACTTAAAATAAACTGCATCTACTTTTTACAAGCAAGGATTTTGCTCCTTTGGACCTGAAATGTCTTGAAATGAATGAAGAATTTAGAGAGATAGCTTATCAGATCCAAATATTCTTGTAGGAAAACATACATCAAAAATTTGATAAAAAGAGTCTAACAAAGAGAAAGATGAAGGGGAAAGTCACACAGGATGATTCACAAATATTTGGAAAGGAATACATTGGTTCCAACAAAAATACCCATGTACCAAAACTCTAGAACATCCAATTGCTAACCTCTTGAATCTGCCTCATTTTTTCTTTTTGTAACACCTCTGTTTCCCCCAGTATGTAATTAATCATGTTTAATTATTTCCATGAAATGACATGCAAATATTGTAATTGTATTATTGTTTGATTAAGAAGGCCAACTAGTTGGTTGATGGGTGAATCCTTAAAAGTATTGGCCATGATGCTACCAAGGGAAATAATAGGAAACCTAGAGAGGGGTTCATCATGCTAATATGACCCAATCCTCCTTGTTGAAATATTTGATTTGGAATAATAAGCCTGAAACTAATCCCAAGGAAAATGAGTTAATGAGAAAAGGATTGGTGGTTGAGAAACCAACCACCCCAATGAATGGAAGCATGGAGGGCCTGGCTGAGACAATGAGAATTTGTCAACAAAAGGTACCCAATGTACCATTTCACAACCCTTGAGGTTGACCCGAGTTTCCTTCTGACAGAAGGCAGGGGAAATGTTGAGGACTTTCCAAATTTCATGCAGGAGGCAGGAGGATACAGAAAAAAAAAATGGGAATGCATGAGTGCATGTGCAAGGAGAATGCCTAGGAGGATGGCCTCAAAGGATGGAGGAAAGAGTGTGCAGTTTGGATATGCACAGAGGAAGAACTCTAGGAGAGTTCGAGCATCGAAGGAAGAATTATACTGTGCAAGAATGCATGAGGGAGTGCAAAATATTCTCTGGTGGTATCATGGCTTGGAACGAGTGTGGTTTGCGGCCAAAGTAACTGAGCATGAAGAGCCTATGGTTGGGTGGAAAGGAGAACAACCATATTTAGTTGGCTGGCTACATCTTGTGAATAGATAAGTATCTCATATACTCCATGTAATAGAATTAATGGTATGGTGTAATCATGTATACATGGTCAATGGTGTTGATATTGTTCTAATGGAATTCATATCAACACCATTGACCATGATGTTGATATGATACATCATTTTTCTTGTACAATAATACATCTCAATTGAATTGCATGTGTATTGCGTGTATAAGCAAGAGGACGCTATTTTTTATCTTAATGGATTAAAGAAACAATACAATCAATTTCGTCTTATAAATAAAATCTTGGATATTCATGTAGGTTTGTGCACCCCACCATTTGTTTAGAAGAACAATTGCTATAGTGTGATTCCTGTGAAAGGAAAAATGTCTTATAAACTAAGAATGCACAATACCCCTAAGAGGAATGGACAACATTTCCTAATATAGGCATGTGAATGTCTCAGTCTTGAGAGATGCCTCTATGTGGTTCAAAGAGTCATAATTCTCCTGTGGAATCCCCTGTTCTGGTATAGGTAGTTCACAGGACATGAATCTCCACCTAAAGTGGTGAATTAGGAATTCCTTAGTGGTTTTTGGATCAAGGAGAGAGATCTTAAGAGTTTGATAGAACCCTATAAGTTGTTTAGAATACTTCCTTGAATGACCAAGTCCAGTTTCAAACTGTTGATAGGTATAAAACCCATGTTTGAGCAGGAAAGAATCACAACCATTTATTTGGGACCGTGAATATATATTAACCCTCCACTGGAGTATGCTATGACACCCGTAAAAGATGAACTCTGAATCAACAGGGACCATGGATCTATCGGAGGATTGAGCGGCAAGATGATCTCGACCGTTAGTCTGACTTGGTCACCGGAGTATTTACGCATAGGGTCTTGATGGAATTTCGATGAATAGATGTTGAGAAACAATCTATATCATTGGTCAGAGTAAGGATACATTTTTTTAAGTCGTCGATTTGGGTGAAGGCCCAACAGTCTCCTTGGCGAGCGATAAACGCGTGTTTTTCCTCGGAGGACCATGGTCATCGATTTGGCATGGTGGAAAGATTTTTACAGATGATAATAGATGTGGACCACTCTGGAGTTATATACACTTAATGCAAGGCTCCTTCAAGGCTTCTTCAAGTGGAAACATCATCATCAATTTTAGGGGCTTTAGGGTTTCTTCTAAGGTTGACATCAATGAAAACAAATTTTCCAACATTACCATTATGATCCAATGCCTTAAAAATGATAAAAATTGAATGAATACGGTCTACATCAAGGGGGAAACCTCATTTTACAATATATCCAATTCAAAATACAATATAATATTAGATAATATAATCCTAAGACTAGGTCTCCTTGGTATATATATAAGAGACAAAGGGTACAATTATAATGAAAGGGTGCAATGAAGGGTTCTAGCTGACATACAAATATAACACTAGAAATGTAATAATTCAATATCTAGGGCTTAATAAGGGTTTGTATACATAACATGGGGATTTATATGGGAATTATTTTTTGTATTAACATTCCCCTCCCCTCCCCTTCAAACAATTGTTGTTCTCAACACTTGACAATTGTGGTTGTGTTTGCATGAATAAATCATCTTCCCATGACACCTCTTCCATTGGTAGGTTCTTCCATTTGATGAGGTACTCAGTAATTTCTTGATTTCATAGTTTCTTAATCCCTATTTCAAGGATTGTTTCAGATTCTAGTATGGTGTTCCCTTCTCCATTAATCTTTGATGAAATAGTTTGCACTGGGATCTTATCACTGATTATCTTCTTTAAGTAAGAAACATGGAATATTGGATGTACACTTCCTAGTTGCAGATGAATAACATGGGAATGATATTGAGTAGGAGGAAGACCCTTAGGAATCTCTCCAAATACCTTGGAATTATTGTTGATAACATTTTGGAGATCCATTGAAGTAGAGGCTATAGATGGTTGAACATCTAGTAAGCACAATTGTGCAATTACACCATGGTATCCCTTTTCGAGTAATTGTGTCATGTTGTTAGAGCTTATCACTTTAGAGGGTTTACCTTGGATACCTCTAAGAAAAATTTCCTTGCATTCTGAGGAGAATCTAATGAAAATATACTAAAAATTAGGGGGAATTGTTCCCAATGATTGTAACCATTGGACCCCTAATACAACATCATCACCACCAATTTTGATGGCAATCATGGGACTATCCAATAAATACTCCCCCATATTGAGCTTAATACTAAGGAACTTCCCATACCAATTTATAGTACCTCCATCTACAATAATTACTTGAAACTTTGGTGTTGGATACAAAGAAATTGAGATCTTTTTCTAATTTGTAATTGATTAAGTTATGGGTACTAATAGAATCAATCTACATTGTTAACTTTTTGTTTTTATATATCCTTCTATTTTGAGGGTTTTTGGAGTACTAATGTCGGTCAATGCATGACAAGATATTGTTGGAGTAGTCTCTTCTAGCTCTATATCTTGTGATGTTTCCAATTATTGATCTTCTTCCTCTTCATTTCCTATGTATAATACTTTCTTCTCACTGCATTTATGCCCCTTACTGTACTTGTTGTCATGATTGAAAAATAGTCTCTTTTGTCTTTTTTATCCATTTGATGAGGTGTCAACTTTGTAGGTTGAGGTACGCTTATCTTATGAACCCCAAAATGATCTCTTCTTTTTGTGTATCCTCCAATTGTATACTTGTGTGTAGCCTTATTCTTGGCTTGAATATGATGAGCAAATTACATAGCTTCCATAATATTTGCAGGATTCCTTAAGAAAAACTCATGTTTAATGTCTTCTTTTAATCCACCCATGTAAGCTTCCAACAATTTTTCATCACTTATGTCATCCACCCTTGTGGCCAATACCTGAAATCTTGAATTATAATCTTCAATATCACCTAAGTGCTTTATTCTTGTCAATTGACTGATATAGTCCTGTTCCCAAACTTTCCCATATTGTGCTTCTAAGTCTCTTGTAAATAAACCCCAAGTATAATGATAAAAGAGGGATTACTTTTAACTAACCATTGATACCATTGATATGGTTTTATCTTTAATTTCAAATTTGTTATGTGAATCCTTTTCTTATCATACATAATATTATGTAGTTCAAAATATTGCTCTATTGGTTCACTAGGTAAAGACCTATGTTCCATAAAACTTCTTTAACTCAATATTGGGAAAGTTAAATTTAGGACCCCCACCGTAATAAATCCACTATTAGAGTTAAATCCACTTTAAAATTTCTTATTATCGGTAGGTTGTTCAACCTAAATACTACCTTTATTTTCATGAGTTCCTTGAACTTTGATATTTCCTTTAGGGTGTCTCTCATCTAGAGCATGAAAGATCAGGGAAGACAAGGAATTTTTCAATTCCTTTATGGATTTTTTTTATTTCTTCTTGATTTTCATCCATCTTCTTATCCATCTTATTTGCAATTCATCCATATTTCTTTTCATCTCTTCCTGATTTTCATCCATCTTTGTTTTCATGTCATTCTTATTTCCATCCATCCTATTCTCCATCTGTTCCCTATTTTCAGTGATCTTCTTTTCCATTTGTTCCCTATTTTCAGTGATCTTATTTTCCATCCGGTGATAAATCTCTTGGATTTCATCTTCAGTCATGGTTGAGCTGTTCGGAGGTTTATTTGGTGAAGTAAATTTTGGAGGATCCTTTGGAGCCATGTGGGAAAATAATAATTATCCTCTTTTACCTCTTTATCAAAAAATTTAAATAAAAAAAATTGATCTTCCAATAAAAAATTATGCCAATTGTAAGTTGTTTAATTTCAAACCCTTAATTTGAAGTCTGTCCTCCTAGCCGACCTTCCTTTGATGTATTTCTATAATTTCATCCCTTATGAGTTTGAAATTTTGGCCTGTATTACTCGGATATGTCTTATCTACAATGCCATAGGTCTGACCAAAATTTGATGTGGCAAGTGAAAGTTATGGTAACTTTCCTGAACCTTGCTGATTTTTGGACTTTTCTGGAGAGCGAACTTGTGCAGAATTCCACGTGTCCAATATTTAATACCCGTTTCTAAAATTTGGATCACCTATAATAGGATATGTCTCCTCATTCTCCACCAATTTTCACTATCTGAAACCTCCCATAATTATTTTTTATAGTGAAAACCCCAATATGACTAGTTTAAAATTGAATTCAGGATGAGTCAAAAACCTTATCTTCCATAGGTTATATCTCCGAAAGTATAATGAACCAGAAGCTGAAATTTGTATCACATGTACCTTGATTTGTCTTATAAATAACATCCAAGTTTGGATATCTGAATCATCCTAGAAACAAAGTCATAGAGGAAATCCCAATATGACTGATTTAAAATTGAATTGAGGATGAGTAAAGAACCCTATATTTCATAAGATATATCTCTGAAAATATAATGATCCAGAAATCGAAATTTGTACCACATATACCGTGATACGTATTATAAATAATGGCCAAGTTTTGTTATCTAAATCATCCTAGAAAAAATGTTATAGAAAAAATTCTAAGATGAATTGCTTGGAGAAGAAAAACCCTAGGATTGATGCTCTGATACTAAATGTTATGATCCAATGCCTTAAAAATGATAAAAATTCAATGAATACAATCCACTTAGAGGGGAAAACCTCCTTTTACAATATATCCAATTCAGAATACAATATGATATGAGATAATATGATTCGAATACTAGGTCTCCTT
>SNQJ01S0008366.1:128962-144568 GCA_010110895.2 Picea sitchensis | reverse complement strand
TCCATTTGTAATTCATTTCCTTCCCTCGGAAACTTAGTATAAGATAAATTTATATCCATACTTTAGACTTTAGGAATAATAATATAATATTCCTTTAGGATTAAGACCTCAAGCTTAGCCGCTTCTTAGACTCTCAGCCCCCTTTCGCATCATAGTGGAGTTTATCCCCCCATCTATTTTGTGTGGAAGGCAGACAAAAGTGATGTATTTTATTAAAATATGAGTGTTTACATATTACAATAATAAGCACATTGGCCTTTTAACTAATCTAGGCTCTCGAGCCTAATAGTCACATAGGTACTATGTCCTATAATTTCTAATCTAGATTATTTTCGACATGAAATGAGAGAGGAGATATAATAAAGAAATGTACAGAGATATATCATATATAAAATAATATAACATATCTTTATTTTATATAACCATAAATATAGAGATACAATAATACACAATTTCTATGAATGAGCGAAATGTACAAAACTGTAGAAATACACAATGAAAGACTTGGGAGATTGGTGGAAGCTTATCTCTAAGAAGAGATGTGATGGTTACAAACATTCGCAAGAAGATGGTTACAATGAGTCTCTAAATACCTTTTTAACATAAATAAAATCAGAAACCCTAACCCCCAAAGATGAAAAGCCAACAATTTTGGGGACCCTGTTTTGGGTAGTTTGGTGTATCAACTTCCTAGGGGCGTAACATTGGCATGCGATCTTTGTTTTGGGCATACGATAGATCGTTGGAAATTTATCGTTGATGAGATTCATTTTGGAGTCTCAATCAAAGCCTTTGATTAGCTTTAAGGTGTTTTATCCCCAAAAAAACTTCATTTAGGTCCTCAAAATGGCCCCGAAAGTTTCAGAACCAAAAAACAACTAAAAACAGTAAATTGCCAGAAGGTTGTTTGGAGGCAGTTGGAATAGGTGGGTGGCCACAGATATCCACCTGAATCAATATCCTATCTCTCCAGCCTATAAAACATGTGTACAATTGGGGTTCGGCCCAGGGGTATCACAAAATTTATATGAATAAATTTTATTATATTAAATAAATTTTATATTACAAATAATATAGTTTGCATCAGTATATAATCTAAATTCATTTTAAATCTCAATCAAATTTCTAATTTGTTAATCATTTCACATTAAAATGATAAAAAATATATATCTTAAGAAATTTAATCTTTAATAACATTTATCCATAATAATTTATTTGACAATGATGATGACCATGATTAACTTCCAGTGAGACCGAATTGGTCTATTGGACCTTAAGAGGGTAAGGGGTTACTTGAAATTATTTAGAATTTTGTTTCTATGCTTGAAAAGAATTAAGAGAAGTTTTCCAAGATCCTCATTGTTTTGTTGAGTTAAAAGGTTAGGAAGGTTGGTAGTGTGAAAAATATTTTGAAACTGAGATCTAATATGGGTATAGGATGGACAAATCAACCTTCTTAGTGTCACGAAGGTGACAGACTCTTTCATCCCATGGTGTTTTAGGAATTGACCAATGCCCAGTTTCACTACTGAGCTTGTGAGGATTTGTTCTTATCATAGCAATGTTTATTTTTTTCTTTACACTTGTCAAAACATAGAGATAATTATGATCTTCTAGATTAGGGTTGATTGCATCCTTATAATACCTTAATTTTTTTCCCCTCTAAATCTTTATCACACCACATTTTCTCCTTAAAGTTTCATTTCATAATATTATTAATAGTACATCATTTTTCTACAAAATGGTGTCTTCCATGATTCCCTAATAGTTTAGCCACATCTTTATGCCATCCTCCCTTGATTCGATGGTGGTTACAATTGGATTTTGATGCAATTTTAGGAAGCTTCTTGTCTTCCATGTTGTTTAAATTGTTCTTATACATTAGGTATCTAGTTATAGTCATGATCTCAATGGGGGAAATGATTGTCTCTAAGAGGAGGATGAGATAGGACATATTTTCTTTAATTTTTACATTATAGGTTATAAAACTTGTCTGTATTTGCTCTATCTTCCTCAAGGATTCACGAGAGATACTATGTATCCCTAGACTTCACATCCATAAAGAATAACATGAGTAACAAGAGTCTCAAATAGGATTTTATTCTTATCCCATATCCAAAGATTGACTTATTTACAATTGTTTTCAAGCCCATAATAAGCTTTACATCCCCCAATGATCCTTTTCTCAATGTTATAATTCCAATTGAGCTTGTAGTGAGTATACATAATATTTGTATGAAGTCACTTGATCCAAGTTTTTGTTCTCAGATACGAAGTTATCAGAAGTGATTCTATTGTATTTAATGGTCATGACCTTAGTCTTGTCATTATTAACAGTCACAACCATATTGGAGCAAAAATCCTTGAGGATTGTTAGTTGGTTTTCAATATCATGGTGAATCCTCAGAAAAATCCTTGAGGATTTTTAGTTGGTTTTAATATCATGAAGATTCCTCACCATAAGAATGATATCATCAACATAAAGAAGAAAATTGATGACTATACCAATGAGATTAGGGTCGACACAACCTTCTTCTTCCAGGCAGTCATCTAATTTGTCAATGTATATGGAAAAAAGGGTAGGGGACAAGCAACAACCTTGCTTGACTCCAATATTACTGTTAATATATTTCAACCAAACCTCACTGTTTTTAAACTTGGAAATAATGTTCTCATACATCCTTATTGCAGCAGCCCTCAAATCGAAATCCACCTTTATCTCTTCCAACCTATTTCAAACGTTTTTCCTAGGAACCGTGTCAAAAGCTTTTATAAACTCAACAAAACAACAAAAAATATTGATTTTAATATTGAAAAATTGCTCTACAATAATCCTAATGGTAACAAGATGGTCCATAGTTGAATGATACCTCCTCAACCTGACCTGGCCTTTAGCTCTTTTAACGTGACATTCTAGCCAAAGGCCAATCTTCTTTTCCAAAATAATTCCATAAAGCTTGGCTAAAATCGAACTAATGATAATGGTCCTATAATTATAGGGAATGTTTATAGCCCCATTTTTAAAAATAGGAAAAATTAATCTTTGCGTCCAGGGGTTAGGGAAACTCTACTTGAATGCTAAATTGAAGAAATTGAGTATGTGGGGAATGAGGATAGGCCCTCCGATTTTTTTAAAATTTCAGCTTTGTGACCTTCAAGATCCTTAGCTTTACCATTTGCAAGAAGCTTAACCTCAAACTCTATGTCATCCAAAGAAAAAACTTCATTCTGTGTAGGGACAATAAGAATGGTGTCCATGGCATTAAGGAACTCATAAATACTTTTAAGGTAAGAATTCCATTCCATTAAGGGAATCATATTACTTTCTTTAGTATTGAGGTTTACAATTTCCCTCCAAAACTTCTTAGGATCAAACTTAGATAGTTGTGGAAGTTGTTCTTGTTTTTTATTGATATAGTACCTTGTTATCCTTTATATTTAGTGAAATATCTATATAATTTTTAAATATTTTTTTGTTTTAGTTTAAAATTAAAATTAAATATACCATGTATTTTCTAAATTCTCTCTACCACTATAAAAAATATATTTTATCATAGTATTATCTTAAGAAATCTTCTAACCATGACCTTTAGACCACTCCAAAACTAGAATTTCATCACAACACTCTTGTATTACACCTTCTAACGGTTGGAGATATTCCTTACAATAGAATTGGTTAGCGATTGGTTTGGATTTGTTGGAGGTTGTTGAGAAATTCTCTCAACCTCTCTCTCAAGTGTAGAATAAGTTGAATCTAACAACAATTTTGTAAATGTATTTATATTGTGTGTATTCTTAATGAAAAGGAAGATTTTGTGTGCAATCAATTTCTCCATTTTGGTATTAGAGCGATGGGTAACTCCCTCATGGAAGGGCCCAGAAAGAGATGAGAGTAGAATAGTTTGTTATATGTAGTGTTAGCTTTTTTTGTGTTTATTTTTCAGTATTGTAAGCATGCTCTGTGTTTAGAAGTCATATCCATTAATGCCAAGAAATTTTTTTTGCATCATTTTGCGTGTGAAAGAAGTTACCACAAAAACTGCACTGGAGAAAATTGAAAAAGAGAGCAGAGTTGTATGGAGGATCCATCATGTCATTAGATTGTTGATGTTTTTGCTAAATTATGTGTTGCTATAGATGGCATGAAGTTTATGATATCATAGAAGACCGGGTGAAGATGCCCACTCAATACATTTCTCACTCTACAATTAAGTGACATGTATCAACAACCTTTAGAGTGACACTGTGCCCAAGATAAAAGAGTTGGCGTAGCCCCCTCACTGATTTGTGTCTCTCAAAGTCTTATGACATCACAAATATACGGTCTTGAGACTCGATCCATTGTTGCTACTGGTAGACCTAAGTAGATTGCGGAGCGTGTACATGGTCTGACAGGGGCACTCTGATTTATTGCCAATCTCTACAACGGAATGAAGTTGCAGACAAAGTTCCTACACATATCGTGGTGCAAAATTTCATGTGATTGCATGGAGTTGCATGGAGTTGTTTGTTGCATGGAGTTTTAATATTCAAGATTTATAGTGTGAATATATTGTTTTAATTAGACGTTTGTAAAATTAAATGATACAAGAATCAATGATGTAGAACCATAAAGAATAAACCAACTATAGAACATGGTAACATAATTTAAGTTGGTGTGTGCGAAAGCCTATATCTTTTCACTAGATGGCCACTAGTTTGGTTACATTTACAACATGTTATAAAATGGATGGATCTTGTTGTGGTTCAGGCTTCAAGTGTTGGACACACCTGCCACACTTAGAGGGGGGGGTGAATGAGTGTGGGGATCTTTTTCCCAAAACTTCCCTCTTACACAAAAACTCCTTAGTTAGCATTCAACATTTGCTCATTACTCATTGCTTTCATTTATAATAAGTTAGATGTGAATACACATCAACAACATATATCAACAACATATCATCAACAAATCATCTCCACAAGGAACACAAAGAACACAAGATGTATGTACAATTTTTCTTTTTATTATGGACTTCAGTCCAGTGGTTTTTCAGCAACAACTGAATAGAGTACAACTCTAAAAGAGCACCAGCTCTATATGCAAGACTCATCTTACATTCTCAGCACCAACTGAGATGAGGCAACAATCCTCAACATATTTCAATCTGTCAACATAAACAAGTGCATCAACCATGCACCAACCTGTACCATAAACAAGTGCATCCAACCATGTACCAAGTATATACCAATCATGTGTCAAATAATCATCAACAATGACTCATAAATATGTACCAACATCATCAACTATACACCTCATGTATGTGCCAACTCAACAACTGCTTGTCTCAACCATGACTAGTTTTGGATTAGTGAACAACCCCAACTTGAAATAATCATAAATTTGTACCTGTAGTGAATAAAGATATGAAACTGATACACAATGTTATTCAGTGTGTTTTATGCAATTCCTTTAGGTGGCACTACTTGGAACCTCTCATAAAAGGCATTATAGAAAAAATGGCATACCTTGCTGAATTCTGGCTTATTCTAGAGAGAGACCTTGTAGAGTGTGGCCCACACAAAATATTCATTGAATTGATATGAAAATTTTACACAATATACTATAGCATGTACCCTAACCAACACATTTGTTCTCACTGAATTTGGATCTGTTATGAATAAGTTATTACGTTTTTACCCGAAACACATGTTTTTGACTAGTTTGAGGACTAGACACAAACCCTATTTTCCACGAAGTGTAACTCCCAAAATACAACGACCCACAAGAGGAATTTTTTACCAAAGATACTTGGGTATCTTTTCTCAATGGCATAGAAATTTCATAGTTTGAATCATTATAGAAAAAAATTTATAGCGAAAATGGTGAGATGACCTATAAATAACATACCTTAGAAAGCACCATCAAAAGAATTTATCCTTCCTTGCATTTCGACCTTCTTTTCTTCACCTTTCATTATAATTTTGGCTTAGATATCCTTGGTTACCTCAGACACATATAGATATTCAATATGCTCAAGTGTTTTTAAAATGAGAGAGCCTTGCCTCTTATTTATACTCTCCAAGTAGCTTCCTTAAACACATCTTCTAGGTCACTTGGCCCCACTTTCCTTATTTTAGGGTTAACCCACTCCTAATTTCTCCATTAAATTTATTATTTAAATAATTTATTTTGTATTCACTTTGAATTATATTACACTCATCATTTCAATTTATTATTTACCTTTTAAAATCTCTTAAACCACTTTGACTACTTTAACCTTTTGGGGCTTCTAGATGACATGTGAGAGTCCTCCAACTTCATAAGGCCATAACTCTCAAACATGAGGAGTTATGTGACGTTCCACATACCACCAGAAATGTCATGACAAGTACTATTCATATAAAATAGTATTGTCTGAAAATATATTATAACTCATACCGTTACCCATCAAACAAACTTGGGTTTATTACCCAAACCTGGGGTCTCCAACTGCTCATGGCCATAGCTCTCTAACCGTGAGGAGTTATGTGACGTTCTAGATACCACAAGAAATGACATGACAAGCAATATACATCTACGATAGCTTCACCAACAATTTCCTTAATCTTCATCTAGTTATTCCACATACAAGCATGGGTTTTCCAACCATTCTTCTAGGATAACTCAATCCTCAAAGCGTCTTCCCGTTAGGGATTTCACCATAAGGGGACCACTTTGGAGTTCATCCATTTGTGCACATTATCAATAATGATAATACAATAATGAGAGCATGGGTCCTCCAACCATTCTTCTAGGATAACTCAATCTGCAAAGCGTCTTCCCATGAGGGCTTTCACCATAAGGGGACCACTTTGGATTTCATCCATTTGTGCACCTTATCAATCATGATAAGACAATAGAGTCATCTATACATTTTTCCAACAATGCATCATATACCAATGAAACCACATCGATCCATCTTCATCATGCATCAATGACAACTCATTGATCCATCTTCATCATACAATGACAACTCATTGACCCATCTTCATCTATGCAATCTCATCAAGGACAATACATATTATATTACATCAATCATAAATCAATCAATCCTTTGACATCAATCAATGACATCAATCAATCAAACCATTGACATCAATGACAACATGATACAACTTCAAGAGCATCAGTTACAGGTCACTTTTTATGAGATCTTTGTGTGTCATACAGGTCAAATTGCGAACAAATTTTGAATACATTCTGTATCCAAAGTAATCTCCTACAAATTGATGGATAAACGAAAGACAAATATCCGACAGATGGAAGTATCTCCATAGATGGTTCAATACTTGACAACTTTTATCGCAGAAGCCCCGACGAGCGAGTCTGTCAATAGTGTTGGTCATTGCAAGTTCGTCAACATGGTCAGAAGCGTTCATGTTTTAAATGAATGAAATGGGAAGCTCAAGAGTATGAATAAGAGAAGAGCGAAAACCAAGAAGTTCAGAGTGAGTTTAAATGTTAGTGAAGACCAGCTATACAAGAATGACACAAAGCAATGTATATTGTAATTTTTGTTGTAATCTTTATAATATATGAGAGAGTGTTGGAGATATTGCTTACAATATAATTGGTTAGCTATTGGTTTGGATTTGTTGGAGGTTGTGAAGATATTCTCCCAACCTCTCTCTCAAGTATAGAATAAGTTGCATCTAAAAACAGTTTTGTAAATGTATTTATATTGTGTGTATTCTTAATTAAAAGGGAGATTTTGTGTGCAATTGATTTCTTCGTTTTAAACTGCTTACTTTATCAATTACAATTGCTTACTTTACTTTACTCCCTTTGACAAATCTTAACCAAAACGCTCAGGGCCTGGTTCGATGCCCAGCACCTGCGTGCTGGTTACTCCTAAGGTTTGTTGGAGAAGATCTTTTAAGTCTAACACTCGATCCGGTGATAAAGCTGGTCATTATTATCAATTTTTCCCTGGATTCCGGCCTTTTAGAAAATTTAAGACTGACATCAGCAGCCTTCGAGATAGACTTGGATTTCATTGGATATAAAACAACAACGTCATAGGCAACTCGGAAATCTCCCAATTCACATGCCCCAGATACCTAACGTTGTTTTCTTCTCTTTCATTATAATTAGGTCATTTGACAGAGTGACTGAGGAGGTCTCTGTATTACGCCTTCTTGACCTTTGGTTCGCTTTGGAGTTTATGACCCCTCAATCACCAAAGGGCCATTCAGCATTCTTTGCTTTGGCTGCCCATTGAACTCGTCAAACATGTCTGGTCTTTTTCGTTTTGCTATTCTACTTTTTGCCCATACAAATCTCGCTGGTTTTGATGAATTCACGTGTATGTGATTTCAAGTCATTCATCCAGCTGGATGTTCAAATGGAGGTTACGTCCATCCCACGTTGTTTGTCTGTTTCGATCGACATTGCGAATGTTGATAGATGAACGACCGACTTTTTCGACTGCAATTTCTAGAAGTCCATGCACATGCAAATGCAGGTTATTTATATAAAGAGGGCCACATTTTGATGCACATTCCGCAGAGTATCTTCATTAGATTTTATGACGACCTGGAATTTATAAAAGTGGTCTGCTTTCCATTTTAATAAGCTTTATCAACGCTGCTTCCAGTAATGGCAAATCGACAAAACAAAAAATATTTTATTTGGAAAAAAAAGACTTCAAACGAAAATCTTACTTCCATTTTCTTTTATCAACGAAGAGTGTTCTAATCGAAAAAGTATAATGCGGCTTGGGGTTAGAAATATATTTGACTAATAAACAAAGTACAATTCTGATCAATGGCGTTTTCTTTTCTGAACATACAAGCAACATTCTCATTTTCCGTGAAGGGCAAAGCCTATCCTCCAATATTAGTAATCACTATATTATCTTATTTTATTATAAGTTAACCATTACTATTTTATTATACAATTGTTTGGAATCTATGGTTATACAATAGTTAATTTCAATATATGTATCTATATATCTATCTATCTATATATATAATCTTATCCCATCTAGGAAAGAAAATATAAGGATTTAGAAACACAGCTGGAAACATGCATGTAACTATTCAAGAGACAAAGTTCATTAATATTAAATGATAATTGAAAATTTATTTTCTAATTATATTTGGTTTTCGAGAATCCACATTTAAATGCCTTTTCATCAATGCTTTTAATAATAAGAATAAACATGGGTAGAGAGTCTTCTCACAAACTCTATTTTATTTCATTTAAGAAGTTGATATTTAAAAAAATAAATCCAAAATAATTCAATGATATTTATTATTTTATTATATTAATAACTATAATTATTTCAACCATTAGTATTAAGAACTTGTTGGGCAGCTGAAGCAAAACATAGCATATAACAAAGCATAAAATGAGCAAGATAAAACACACATTAAACCAAGCACATCAATCATATGCTTGACACAGTGATTTATGTGGAAACCTAATGAGGGAAAAAACCAGTTATGTGATTTATTAGTATTCTTATTATTCAAGGAAGAATTACAATAGTTTTCATAGGCATACAATCATCCTCTGCTCACACATTGGTGGTCTCTGCTCCTTGCACACTCTTCCACTCACATTGTACTTACACCTCTATGGGTATGCTTGCATATATAACATTTATCACTGAGTTACACAAACTGATCATGAATAGATCACATAGTTACACAAGCAGTTCATAAATAGATTGCAGGCATGCGCATTGACATAGCTACATGCATGCGCATGTGCATGTGCATGTGCATGTGACCGCATGAGGAAATTTGTTGGCATGTTTCCAACATCTCCACCTTGACAACAATTTACCTGATATATCATTCCCTTAATTAATTCATCCATCACCTTTCCTGCAAGAGAAGCCAAACACCATCACAATTCCGCAACTTCTCTAATAGTACGGTTACGTGAACTTGCCTACACGATTCACTCCAGCATGGACCATTCTGTCTCCATCAGTAACCTGTCTAATAAACCGATGAGCTTGTCCAAATCTCATCAATCATAACCACATACCAAATCACTGCAACCACTATAGGTGATACTTGTGATTCTATGTTTGAAGCACCCATTTCTATGCTCTTCACCTGGTTTTTCCATGTGTCTACTAACAACACCAACTGCATGTGAAATGCTAACCATTTCCTTATTGCAATCATCAAAATTCCTACTAGCATATAATACTTGAGACATATAACCCTTTTCTTATTCATCAATTAGGACATAAAAGTGAAGAGAAGTTAAAATGGAAAGTCAAAAGGGATTTTACCGGTTTCACTTTATTCATACCAAATTTCCTGAGTATCTTCACCACATACTTCTATTGTGATAACCAAGCTTACCATATTTCCTGTGTGTTTCTATGACCAAGATTGATTTTGCTGAGCTCCCAAATCCTTCATAACAAAAGTCCTAACCAACTGAGCCAACATGTTGACCTCAACCATGCTTGTGCTTGCAACAAGCATAACATATAACACCAATATAATGAATATACCATAAACACAATGATTATATTCACTTCCTGTAAAATTTGGCTCACCGTAAAGGAATCAAACATCTTGTACCATTTGCATAGCATGCTTTAGGCCATACAATGATTTTTGAGTTTGCAAACAAATCTTCTGTTGTGATTTTGAACTAACCGTTCTAGTTGTTCCATATGCATCCCCTTATCCAACAAACTCCATGTAAAATAATTTTAACATCTATTTGTACTATCAAAACCAGTGCTAACACAACATGAATAGAAACAAGATTTTAGGAAATGGTGAGAAACTTTTATGGAAATCAATACCTTCCAAATACCCTTCTGCTACCAGCCATGATTTGAACCTTTCATCTTTTACTATGTTTGATTTTATAAAAAAATATTCATCAAACACTACATCTTTGTCCATGATGATTCTATGGGTAGTAGGATCCCATAGTCTACACCCCTTAACATCATCACCATATCAAAGATCTACTTGTTTGATCTGGGTCATACTTAGAAAGATGATAAAAAACCATAAGCATCACAACCGAATAATTGTAGATTTGAGTAATTACCATATGACCTGTTCATACCTCTTCCTGAATCTTCCTGTCTTTTGCAACCGATGGTGACCAAGTTACTAGATAGCACAACCGATTTTGTCCACAACTATTGCTACAACTTGGCATTACTAAACATGCTTATTCGATCCCAACTTCCTTGCAATACTTTCCAAGTTCCATGGATATGAACTTAACTTCATCATATATTCTCAAACACTTGATTGACCTGCCAACACATCAACCTTTCTATAGACCCACCTTTCTAAACTGGACACACTGCTCCACCTTGAACCTTGCATTCAAACAACTTTGACCAAATCCAACCAAACTGACCAAGTAATCCTTCACCACTTACCTAAAGGCCCATTTACAATGGAGTTCACCAAGCCTTTTATAGGCTTCATTACATGCAAATCCATGGACACAACACCACGGGATACTCAAAACACATGGACCCAAAAAACTACTTTCTTTGACCTAAATATAGATTTAACTAATTAATTATTTCACTGAGTCAAGGTTAACCCAACATACATTGTAGTGTCCCCAAGGCCGAGCCCCGCTGTAAACTAAGTTCTGAAATGAATTGTAATCATGTTTTATAGGCTGGTGAGCCAAGTTTTCATAAGCTGGAGGCTTATGTGTTGTTAGGCTAGGGAGCCTGAGTATTGAAGGCCAGGAGCCTGATGTTGTATATGTAATCATGTAGAACACTTAATAAAATATAAACACCACAAGGTGCAGACCGACCACGATGAATGAGTGAAGGGGAACTGAACATCCACATATTGGGCAAGGAATTAGGGGTTGGAAGGTGGGAAAGGGGCTAAGTGTTGAGCCTAGGGGATAAGCCTAGGGGGGGCTTAAGCCTGGGAATAATATTTTAATATTATTCCAAAAGATATGTGCATCATATGTTTTTATCCTAAGTCCTTTTGGAAGGATGCGTGATTTTACAAGTGGTGGGAGGAACGTGTGCTGGTGGAACACATGCAGTTCCATGGGTGACAAGTGTCAACCCTGGTGCATACGAATAAAATGGCCAGGGTGAGCCGTGAGAAGGTTCCATTCCCATTCCACCGGATTGTCTGAATGTGTACGGAGCTCTGAGTAGTATGACTAACCCGACTCCTGTAGGGAACCTTCGGCAGACCATGTGACTCGAATGTCTGTGTCTGATTCTGAGAAATCCCGTGCGTGTAACCCCAGCCTACGAGAAGCTTGTGTTGAATTCGGGGAAGAGTCTTTTCTTGTTTGGGAAAGTTGAGCGAGCCTATGCGAGCATTCCCTATTCCGAAGTTGTGACTGTGAAGCCATCCTGTCATTGCCGAACCAGTTTTTGGAAAGCCTGTGTCTGTTTTCCCATGGGATTGTTGAGACTACGCAGTACTAGACTGCGTGAGGCTTGTTGGCCTATGAGCGACTCCTTCCATGTGAGAGAGTGTGCAGGGGAAGGAGAGAACTCCTGGAAGGAGCCCTATAGCTTCCATAGAGCTCGGAGACTTTCGGTCTGGTCTGTTCCTGTAACCTAAGGTAAGGGAGATTGGCAGCCGAAGGACTGTCCAGGTGACAGAGAAGATGCATTCTCCTGGGGTGGAAGAGGCATGTGGGGAATGAGGGTCTATGGGCAGTGAGAGTGGGAGATTCCTGGGAGAGCATTCCATCATTGTGGTTGTGTGTGACTGTTTTCCCTGTAACCTGAGCCTTAGCCTAGATTCCTTGCCTTGGGGTGGAGCTTAGTCCTAGCTCGGGGGTGACCCACTGCTGAGTTGATGAGCAGTGCGGTCTAAGGCTGGGAGGTTCGTGGAAGGCCTGCATTTGGTTGGTGGATCCTTCCATTGTTACAAGATAAGTGTCTAACTATGTTTTATCACATTTTATCATCTCTCTACTGTAAATGTTATCATGTTTTCCGCTGTGTATACGAATTAATATGGAATTCTATGGATTGTTTAATTATAGCAGTAATGATATGATTTACTCTAAGTTAAATGTGTTTAATTGTTTAAATGCATGGGATATATGATATCTGTATGAGTTTTGTACAAATGGTGTGTACAAATGGGTATCAGAGCGCGAGTAAGCCCAGAGTTCTGAAATGGGTGTGCTACAAATTGGTATCAGAGTGAAGGTTTCGACACTAAGCCTAGATGGGCCAATGGAACGATCTTTGGACCGAGAATGCGAAGGGAAATTGGCTCTGAAGGACCAATTTAGGACCTTGGTTTGTTCCAGAGTGTCAAGTAGTTGCTTGACCGTGCTTACGAGCTCAGGAAGTATAGCGGCGAGTGAAACCGCAGTTGGTGTGGTCTATGGCCACAGGGAGATAGGTCTCTACACCAATGGTTTTAGAACCTTAGGATCTGTTCGGGAGGGAAGGCGAGCCCTTGTGACCGTCGGATCTGGAAAAATGTGCGTAGGAATTAAAATTCCTTTTGAAATACACGGGAATGTGGAAATTGCGATATGCGAAATTTCGAATTGGTTAGGAACCGTCTGAGCCGTCAGATCTCAGCCGGAAAACCCGTCATCCGTAGGATCTGTCGGGAGATGTCTGAAGGTTAAACCTAAGATACTAGGGGAGAAATCTCCGAAATAGATCTAGACCGTCCGAAAGATGGAGGACACGTGTCGTGAGATTTCCCATTTCAGGAAATCGGGAATCGCGATACCGGGAGTCACGAAGGAGGTTGGGAATTTTCATGGTAAAAGTACCAGGAACGATCTGAGCCGTCCATCAGTTGGTACACGTGGGCGAGATCGGGAGCCCATCGACATATCGGGGTTCGACATTTCACGAATCCTGAGGACATATGTGTTTCAGCATTGGAAAGTCCAAAACCCCAATAGGAGGTATGACTGTGGTCATATAAGGGGAGGTTGTGTGAACCATGAGTCTATCCTGGAGGGATAACGGGAGTTAGAGTGCATCAGCGTTTGGAAGCCCAAAACCCCGAAAGGATCAGGACTTTCCATGGTGGAAACCTTGGAGCAGTCGTGGACCATCCGATTTGAGATGCCCACATGTTGAGAGATTACCCGTTTCGGAAAATCGGGGATTCAGGAGTTCTGTTGACAAAGAAATCGGACTCTCATCGTGATAAATCCCGACCATACTGTCGAGACGTTAGCATGTGGCTAATTCCTGATGAACAAACGAGATTCCTTCGGGGAATCTCCGGGTCTTTAATGACCGTTCAATGTGAGAAAGATCTGACCGTTGGATTTTTCTAGGAATGGATGTGAACACATGGAGATGTATCGCGTGTCAGAGGGTCGAAAAGAGAAGCAAGAGTGGTGGGACCCTAATGATGTCACCGAACGTGATGAGGATCCTCTGAAATGTGCCACGCACCACTTTGGTAAAGGGCGATAGTTGTGTTGTAGACCCGAAGAATAAGGTAAAACAGAATTTCAGAAGTCAGGGGTTGGAAAGGAGAGTTAAACGAGAGTTCTCCATTACCGAGACTCCGAAACCCAGAAACTCGAAGTCCTGAGGTACAAAAACCTGAAGTTTCAAAATCCCGAAGTGCCGAAAATGAAAGCTTCGAAAACACGAAAATTGCAGAGCCGAACGAGAGCTCAGAAAACCCATTGGAATCGAAATGTCTTTTGTTCTTGTTGGTATTAGTTATAAATGTTGAAGATTGTTCCTGGAGGTTTAATGGCCTGATAAACTATGATTTTATTTTCATAGTGCGTGTGCAGAGTTCAATGGAGGTCAGGACTCTAGTTAACCAACGACTGAGTATGGAGTGGGGAAAGGTGCAGATTACCCCCGAAATAGAAGACGAACAAGAAGGAAAGGATGTTAACCTGGGAATCGAAGGATCGAACTCCAATGGGCATGGAAAAGAGAAGGATAAGGAAGGACACATAATGAAAATCATTGAAGGATTACAAAGAGAGGCCCAGGATCGCCGAGATGATAGCCAAAAGCTCATGAATGTCAGGGATCAATAGGGTGCATTAAACTTAAAATTTTTGAAGAGCCTGGAAAGAATAGAGAAGAAACTCGAGAAGGGAAGAGACTCAAATATGACGGAGAGTCGCAAAACCCATGAAATAAGAAGAAGGTCGAGGAGAGGTAACCGACATCTTAGTCGCTCCCAAAGACATTCTAACAGGAAGACACATAGTAGTTCAAGCCCATCCCCTACCAGAAAACATCAAAAATCTAGAAAGGAGGAATTGAAAGGAGAGATGAACAAAATTAAGCCTCCAACATTCGATAGAGAACATAAGAAGGAGGAATATGCCAAGACCTGGTTGCTTGGCATGAAGAAATATTTCCAACTGCAGAATTATTCTGCCCATGCAGAAGGAAGAATTGCAATGTACCAACTGAAAGGAAAAGCATCCATGTGGTGGGATCAATTTGTACAGGTGCAGCACATCAGAGAGAAAGAGTTCACGTGGAAGGAGTTTAAGAGGTATTTCGAGAAGAAATACCTGACTAAAAGATACTGTGACAGAAAGATGAAGGAGTTCTTTGAACTCAAGTTGGGCAGTATGACCATTGATGAGTATGAACGAAATTTTCTGGAACTACTGAAGTATGTTCC
>SNQJ01S0008366.1:108811-124047 GCA_010110895.2 Picea sitchensis | reverse complement strand
CTACTGTAAATGTTATCATGTTTTCCGCTGTGTATATGAATTAATATGGAATGCTATGGATTGTTTAATTATAGCAGTAATGATATGTTTTACTCTGAGTTAAATGTGTTTAATTTTTTAAATGCATGGGATATATGATATCTGTATGAGCTTTGTACAAATCGTGTGTACAAATGGGTATCAGAGCGCGAGTAAGCCCAGAGTTATGAAATGGGTGTGCTACATACATTCCCCCCAACATATTCAATCTACCTAAATCTACGTCTAGACTTTTCATAGGAGACCTGATAAAATATGGGTATTCATGCCTATCGAGGTCTTACAGACATATGCCCATTTACATGCAATCAATTATTGTTACAACTCCAAAGTAAATACAACTTTTTTTTCACGGCGACTCAACTATCACTGCTCTTGTTGTTGCCTTGTTGTTCGAGCAAATCCTACATCATGAGGTTCCATAAATCAAGGTTATTATTTCCATTGAATTTCTCCACCTCAAACTTAGAACTCAGCACTTTCGTCATTAGCACAAATGACCGTCTAAAAGAAAATCACAACTTCTAATAAACCAAGCTCTGATACCACTTGTTGGATAGTGGAAGAAAAACATAACATATAACAAAGCATAAAATAAGAAATATCAAACATGCATTAAACCAAGCACATAAATCATACACTTGACACAGTGATTTATGTGGAAACCCAATGAGGGAAAAAAACACTGACAGTGATTATCAATATTCTTATTATTTAAGGGAGAATTACAATAGCCTTCATAAGAATACAATCATCCTTTCCTCACACACTCTATTCTCTTTACTCACATTGTACTTACACCTCTATGGATATGCTTGCATATATAACATCTATCACTCAGTTACACAAATGGATCATGAATAGATCACATAGTTACACAAGCAGGTTCATAAATAGAGTGCATGCATGAGAATTAACAAATAGATTGCGCGCATGTACATTAACATAGTTGCATGCATGTGCATGTGACTACATGAGAAAATTAATTGGCATGATTTGTTTTTGTAAGTAAGATTATATAAAAAGCCTTTAGAAAGAAGAAATTACAGTATCAACATTTTGTTCCAGACTTTAAACACTAAACTGCCCCAAGGGGAAACTAGTTCAGCCAACTGAACAAGTCAAGTACCCAAATCTTAAATTACCAATCATAAAAGTAACAACGTCTAAAAACAAAATTACAACCCCTTGTGGGTGATCAAATTGACCTTTCTTCTAACATTGACATAAGTTGAAACAAACAAAATATGACTATAGGACCTATGTGGAAAAATATAAGTTAAACAACTCGCTAACCATGCATAGAGACACCTGTGCAAATTAGGTGGTACGCTTGTAGTCTTCCCACACGTCGATGGAGGTGGAATTGGGTGATGGGTCCCCGATTGGTGTTGCTTCCTCCTCGACTGGTTTCATTTCTTCCTCCATAGTCCCGTGTGAAGATGGCTTCAGAATTGTTGGGTCAACCTTGGTTTCATTTGCTTCTCCAACTGTGGAGTGTCACACTCCCTGTAATGTTGAGAGAATTTGCAAGAACTACGTTTCCTTCCCATGTAGGATCTCCATCCGAAAATGCAGGTTGTCCATGTCTTGTCGTAACTATAAGACCAGGCCTTCTAGAGTTGCAAGGCCTTCTTGCAAATTAGAGCCTGATGCAGAGTTGATGCAGGAGTGAGGCCCTTGTTGTGGTCCATGGCTAGCTCCATATCCTTCACCCCGAGTTTGGGTATAGTGTGGTCGGGCTGGGGAAGAATGGGCTAACGTGTTCGTAGGAAAATTGGGAGGAACGATTGGAATTGGCTGCAAAGTGGAGGCAATATGAGAGTGGCCCTAGGTTGAACCCCAAAGAATTTCCAGAGAGATCAAACCATTCCAGCCTGCATGGAAAAGGAGAGGAGAGGGGAGGAAGGTTGTTGAGGCTATGGCCAGACTACGTCGAAGAGGATGGAGAGGAGGGTGATGAGGGTGAAGAGCTCTGGGAGGGTGCAGGCAGAGGACGGATAGCCAAGAGCGGGCAACTGGGTTTCCTTTCCATGACACGTTTGGATTTCCCCCTTTGTTTTGGAATGCCTAAGGCACTGTGAAGGCTAATAAACATAGGAGGGGAGGAGGGGTAGCGAAGGAACAACTGGGGGGAACACAGTTCGATGGAGAACTCGACTGATGAAGAATGAAGCTGCAAATACACCTGGTGAAATTTATAATGCCAAAATCATTGGCGGAGGAATACACACATGCTCATAGTAAATTTTGTGCCATAGCTCTGACCCATCGAAGGTACGGATAGCCAGAGCAAGGTGCACTGAGATTAATAGCGCCCTCGTTAATGCGAGTTTGATTTAAATGCATGACGGTGGTGGGAGGGGGAGGCACGCTCTTGTCACGTGGTTGGTGCCATGGTGGTCGTCACATTTTCGATCCTCTTGACACATGTTCTCCAATAACACCCCATCCAGAGGGTTGTCGATGGATAGATCCTTTTCCTAGCATCTCTAGAATATGGGGTGCATCTAGTGGATGGAGGCTTGGCACAAAAGATCTGGTCCCTCTTGGTCCGTTACAATGTTGGCTAGTTCATCCACAAGCTGATTTGCCTTCCTTCTCACATGAGAGGGGATGAAGGCTTGATTAGGCCGGAAAAGAATTGCAATTGTCCTCAGTCCATGTGAAAGTTGCCAACATGGCCAAATTTTCTCTGGATCAACATCGTTCATGATTTTTTAAAAGAGGTCGAGCATTATTTTTGAATCTCCCTCCACTATAAGTTTATTGAAGTTATACGCTAGAGCCAATTGTAAGCCTCTTGTGAGCTCCGTAGTTTTGCAACATTGCTTTTGGTATGGCCTAAGCTACCCAAGGTGATGAGAAGAACATTCCCCTAGTGGTTTCGAAAGACCACTCCAAAGCATGCTGCACCCGGGTTGCCTTTGGAGGCTCCATCAAAATTTAACTTGATAAAGACCACTAGAGGGGGGACCAGTGAGAGGGGTTGTCCCCATAGGAGTGATTCCGAATAGGAGAGGTCAAATTATGTTTTGAGGTGAAATTCCAATTCTTCAAGATTCTTTGTTCTTGAATTGGACAAGTTAGGTTCGTTTAAGTCCAGTGTTGCAAAGTAACTATTTTCATTATGTTGTGGCAGACTTGGGTCCAGTAGTGTTTCCAATTGTGTTGGGTGTCCCTGAAGATCCTTCGATTCCTTTCCTTCCATATTTCCCGAAGGATAAAACTAGGGACCATTTTCCAAATGTGGTTTAAGATAGGTGAATGGAAAGCCACTTCTCTCCATTCTTCGATGGTTGTGCTTATGTTGTCCCTCTTGCGATCAGAAGTGCACATGATGGATGCGCATTGGTCCCAAACTTGGGTGATGAAGGGGAAAATATCTGGAGATGATTCACTGTTTCCTCCTTTTCCAAACATAGAGGGCATATGGATGGCCCTGTAAACCCCCTTTTGGTGAGATTGTCCCAGCTGAGAATACTTCCATGCGCCACCAACCAAAGGAAGATGTTGATTTTTGGCCATTGCTTTAGTGACAAGATTTTGTTCCAAACTTTCCTCGGGGTGAGGAGATTTAGATTGGCCTTGGAGGCATATGCTTCTTGGATGTTTAAGGTGCCCCTTGGGGAGTGCCCCCAACATAGGATATCCTCTCCTGGCCGGATGGGAATTTTCCATGCATTGGTCATATTGTACCAAGGTTGAAGATCCACCTATGCTCCGATGTGAAGGTCCTCTCCAGTGGATTTCCAACATCTCCAAGTGGCATCCGTGGGATTGCCCTTCCAATATTATGCCACTTTTGTCACTCCCTCTTGAGTATTTGGGGTGCAGAAGGTGTCATCCTAGGCTTCTTGCGCCAGAATAGGTAACTGTTTCCAAAAATCATTCTAGAAAAATGCAGTTTGACCATTTTGGATTTCCCAAAAAGCGTGATTGACTACATGGTGCCTATTCTGCTTGGCAATCATCTAGATTAGGGAGCCTGGGGTGTCTTCGTTCCATCAGATGAGGCTTATTTCCACTGTTTTGGGAGTCTAATTTCTTATCCAAATCTTGTCCTAGAGGTATTGAGGTCTCTTCAGCCATCTCCACTAGATCTTGGCACTCATAACTTTATTCATGATTGAGGGATCTTTGATTCCCAAGCCCCCTTGAGTCTTGGGTCTGCAGAGATTTTCCTAGCTGAGCAGTGCCAATGTTTTCCCTATTTTGAGCCCTTGCTAAAGAAAGTTCCTTTATAGGGTTTTGAAAGCGCTAAGGACGATGTTAGGGGCGACGAGGGATGAGAAGGTATAGACTGGAAAAGCTTGCAGTACATACTTAAGAAGGATGAGGCGAATGGGTACATTGAGAGCTCGGTACGTCCAGGAGGAGAGTATTTTTGAAAAGGAGGTGAGGAGGCTCTCCCAAGAGTTGTTCCTGAGGGATTTGTGTAGGAGGGGGATACCAAGGTATTTGGACAGAAGGGAGCTTCGAGTGAAACCCAGGATTTCTGTGATGTGCAGTTGAATTGGCAATGGGGTGTTGAAAAAGAAGATCTGGGACTTGTCCTTGTTGATGTCCATTCCGAAAGCCGCACAGAAGGTTTGAATAATGGATAGGATTGTATAGGCCTCATGGATAGTCGGGGGGAGATCGAGGGATTGATGTCGTGCAAAGGTAGTCCTTTTACCGTCTTGTTTGCTAAAGCAGCCTGAATAGAGCGGTTGAGACCTTTTGCCATGATAATGAAAAGGAATAGGGATAGAGGACCGCCTTTCCTGATTCCTCTAGTGGGAGAGAAAGGGTGAGAAGGGACTACATTGATGAGGACTGAAAAGAAAGAAGAGGAGGTAAGATTCAGGATCCAGTCTACCCAGGAGGGGTTGAAACCAAAGGTTAGGAGCATCGAGCGCATATAGTCCTAGCTTAACTTGTCGAAAGATTTAGAAAAGTCCATTTTTAAGAGCATACCTGGAGTACGAGTCTTCTGTAAAGAGTGGATAACTTCATGCGCTAGGATGAAATTGTCCAAGATTTTTCTTCCCTCCATGTACCTTGATTTTTCTAGTGAAATAATGAAGGGAAGGATAGGCTTGAGTCTCCTTTCTATCACCTTAGTTAAGATCTTGTAAATGACATTAGAGAGAGAGATTTGTCGGAACTGCTTGGGGTGGTTTACTGGCTCTTCTTTGGGAATAAAGGTGAGGAAAGTAGCATTAAGGGAAAGAAGGACTTGAACTAAGACTCTAGAGTCTTCTATGATCTCCCACACCTCCTCTATGATCATTTTCGAGCAATTATGAAGGAAGTCTGCATTGAATCCATTTAGGCTTGGGGATTTACCTTTGGGGGTATCCTAGAGAGCTTGATCTACTTCCTCAAGCATGATGGGTCGTACTAGGGCTGCATTCTGTTCCTCTGTTATTAAAGAGGGTATGTGTTGCATGGCCTGGGTGATGTCTTGTGCTCTGTCCCCTTGGGGCTCCATCAAGAGATTTTGATAATAGGTGACCAGCTCTGTTTCCAGATCCTCATAGGTGTGAAGGGTTTGCCTATTTTTTGTGAGTAACTGAGTGATGCAATTGGCATGTCTTATTTGAATGGTAGAACTATGAAATAACTTGGTGTTTCTGTCTCCCTCCTTGATCTATTGGATGCATGACTTCTGTCTCCACAAGATCTCTTCTTGGGATTTTCTTTCCTCCAACTTTTAACTTACTCTCGCTTCTAGTATTTTGAGGTCCTCAGATAATCCCTTCTCTTGGATTTGGCTTTGTATGATGCCCATCTGGTCCGTCAGTTTCTTTTGGGCCTCAAAGATATTACCGAAGTTTTTTTGTTCCAAGTCTTGAGCTTATGTTTGAAGTTTTTAAGTTTCTGTTGGAACTTGTACATCTTGGAGCCATGTGGAACTGTCGCCTCCCTCCACTATGTGTGGGCGTTTTGTGGAAATTTCGGGTGATTGATCCAAAACTAATCTATCCTAAAGGGTTTTCGACCTGGAGTTGCAGGAATGTCTAGCCAAAGTTGGATAGGTCGGTGGTCTGACCCATGGACATCAAGGATTCGCGCTTCCAAAGTTGTGCCTTCCAAGCTATCTAATGAGAACTAGTTCTTCGATTCATCCAAGTGAAGATATCATTTGAAGTGCCTGTGTCAATGATGCCTAAGTTATCTATTAGGCTCTGAAAGTCCCTTGACTCTGCTTCGAGACGACGCGTTCCTCCTCTCTTCTCATCCAAATTGCAAATCATGTTGAAATCCCCTCCCAGGATCCATTTGTTACCCTTAGTTAAGGTGACCATGTTCTATAGACTTCTTAAGAAGGCATGTTTATCCCATGATGTGGCTAGTCCATAGACATTTGTTAGGTATCCAGGTTTATTAGAGCCTATGAGTCGGTAGGTGACAGAGATGGACCATTTGGTTGTGAAAATGTGTTCCAGGGTCACTGATCTTGGGTTCCAAAAATGTGTCAGTCCCCCTGTTGCACCCATGGCCACCGTGTAGATACCTTTCCCTTACTTCCAGCAGCTAGGGAGAAGCTTGTCCATTTCTTTAGTAGCACATTTTGTTTCTTGGAGAATCATTATGTCTAGTTTTTTTGCTATGATCATATACCATAGTAACGTTTGCTTACTACGACCATTGAGCCCCCTTATATTCCAAGAGATGATCTTCATAATGAGGATGGGGAGGGGAGGTGGGTAAATATGTCAGATATGAGATGTATTTGACCTGATTTAACCATAAAGTTCCCTATCTTTTGGATGATATTGCTAGTGGATTTTCTTCCTCTTTTCTTTTCATCTTTTTGAGATTTACGTTTTTCTTTCTGTGTGTTTCCTTGTATTCCCAAACCCGCACTGGATCTGGTGGTGGAGCCTGTTGAGGATTTGAGGAAGATATTGTGGAATTTTCTCAACTAGTCTGAAGGAATGGTATATAGTTTCTAGTGCCGATCGGCATGCTCTAGATGCTCCAGGTCAAAGCCCGCTAGGTCTTTCTCATCTAGATCCATTTCTACATCCCCCTCTTCGATTTCTAATGGTTCTAAGGTTGTGGTGTTGGAGATGGGTGGAGGAGTGGTTTGGGTCTGGCCTAGGGCTTCCTTTTCTTTCCCTTTCTCTGGAGTCTGAAGTGTTTTCTTTGTAGGCGGAGCCTGTGAGGCTTCCATGCTCTCTAGATGTTGCTGCAAAATATCAAATTGGTTGCTTGAGGTTGGCTCCTTATTGGGCTAGACTGCTGGTCGTCTTCCTCCTTGTCTGCACTTGCCTGGCACTTGGATGAAGCCATCTTTATTTTTTTTGCTTCTAGATTTCCATCTTTACTTGGTGTGTTGAGGGGGCAATCCTTGAAAAGGTGCCCGTGCTCATGACATTTTTTGCATCTGAATGGGATGTGCTCATAGTCAATGGTTTGCAACAAGTCCTCATCGTGATATTCTAAAGAAATGGATCCTGGTAACAACTTTGCAATGTTCAGATAAACACAAATGCACACTTAGGAGGTGTATCTTCGTTGCTTCTAGGCCTCCAAGGATTTAACATACATTCCAATTGTGTTGCCAATGCCCACCAACACCTCCTGCATCCAGAACTCCTACATCAAGGAGTAGATCCTTATCCATATTGGGGCATGTGTGAAGTCCTCCATTTCAGGGCTGAACTTTTCAGTCCAAAATATCAAGAAGAGACCCGCCGAATTGAACAAGTATGTCCCTCCATCGGGAATACAATTTCTATCCTCCAAGTTATGCAGGATTGTGGTGAAAATACCCTTGGAACCCAGTTGTAGATCATAAGGACCTTTGGGCTTCCACCATTGGTGTATCCATTTTACTGGTTCACGTTCAGAGTGTCAGAGCCCTAAAAATTTCCCATCTAAGGCGTAGTCTCTCATGTATTGCTTCTGTTCCTCAATCCTGGGTGTGCTTATGATGTATTTTGGGGCTTGCAGCGCCTGTGGAATGCATTTCTCAGGTATCCATGGACCTGTCAGGCTTGTTGTAGTTGGTGTTTTCCCTAAATCAATATCCATATCTTTGTCCTTGAATGTGCCCTCAGAAAGAAGCTGTGAACGAAGATCTGGTGGAGGCTCAAATGTTGGGCACCTGGAACCCCCTCTGTTGTTTCCATGCATCATGGCTTCATTGAAGGATGAGCCTCATGACTCTCCCTTCCCAGGAATCATTATGCCCCTACAGGGGTGACGAAATGTAGCAGGTCTAAAGAAACCCTAACCCTAGTGCATAGAATGTATGCAACTATATGCCTAAAACTTAATGAAATTTGTTTGAATGTTTCCAACACAACTTTGGTTGATTTATTTTTATAATTGAAAGTTACACCTATATTTTTTTTCTAAATTTTAATTATATAATTTATCTTAGTATTTTATTAAAAGAAAATAAATTCATTTATTTATTATTATTTTACTTTTATTTTTGAGTAATTATTATTTTAGATTTTTCAAAAAATTTAAAACTAAATTTCATTAAAGTTAACAGATTTATTAAACTTTAGGATTTATAAATTAATTAGACATTAAAATGTAAAATATATATAAAAAGTGAGTTAATAAAAAAACAAACTTATGTTTTTAACAAATTCTATTACATTAATACTAAATTAAAAAAAAAAAATCCTACCCATCATAGATGAATACTAAACTTTATTTACTAAACTTTAAAAAAATAAAGTTGTTCATTAATTAACTATTTTTATATAAATAAATACCCATACTCATTCCACTCATTTTGCAGCTTATTTTTTAAATAAAAATGAAAAAAACACCCTATACTATTACATGAACACTAAATTAAAAAAGAAAAAATGCGATTAGATGAATACTAAATTAAAAAAAAATAATAAAGTGTTCTTTAATTAACGTTTTTTATATACATAAAATAACAATACTCATTCCACTCATTTTGGAGCTTATTTTTTGAATAAAAATGAAAAAAACGCACTATATGCCAATTAAAACCATAATAACTTTGAATTTACTTAAATAAAACAAATCATTAATAAAAAATAAATTATACAGTTCCACCAGTTCCCAATCAGACTACCCTCATCGAAAAATGGGGCTATATAAATACCTCAGTTTCCAATTCAGCTATATAAATTATACAGTTTTACCAGTTTCCAATCCGACTACCATCACATACATTAGACTTCTTACTACATTAGCATATGGTATTCAAGACATATATTCATTTTCTTCTTTTGTACTAGGACATAAACTTGAAGAAAGTTTAAAATGGGAAGCCAAAGGGACTAAAACTTGTTTCACATCATTCATACCAAACCTCAAAAGTATCTTCTCAACATACTTTCGTTGTGACAACCAAAGCTTACCATTCCTCCTGTCTCTGAATATCTCCATGCCCAAAATCTCGCTTGTTGCTCCTATATCTTTCATATCGAACGTCCTAGCCATCTGATCTCTTAACTTTTTGATCTTAGTTATGATTTTTTTTGCTAAAAGCATATCATCAACATACAATACTAAGATAATGAATATGTCATTATTCAATTTCTTAATGTATACACAATGATCATACTCACTCCTTTTATAATTTTATAATGAATATGTCATTATTCAATTTCTTAATGTAGACACAATGATCATACTCACTCCTTTTATAATTTTGGCTCACCATGAAAGAGTCAAATTTCTTGTACCATTGCCATGATGATTGTCTTAGACCATACAATGATTTCTTGAGCTTGAAAACAAATTTCTTGTTGCGATTCTGAATGAACCCTTTAGGTCGTTTCATGTAAATTTACTCATCCAAATGTCCAAGGAAGAAGGTAGTTTTAACATCTATCTGCTCGAACCCCAAATCAAGTAATGCAACTAATGCTAACATAATTCGAATTGAAACAAACTTAACAACTGGTGAAAAAATCTCATGAAAGTCAATACCTTCTTTCTGAGAATATCCTTTCCTTTCGCAACCAACCTTGCTTTGTACCTTTCCACCTTATCATCAACACCCTTCTTCAACTTGTAGACACTCACAACCTATAGTTTTTATGTCTCTTGGAAGTTCTACCAGGTCCCATGTGGCATTCCTCTCTAATGCTTTCATTTCATCCTTCATTTCTTCTTTCCATTTATCACTGTTAGAACCATTCACAACTTCCTGATAGCACGAAGGTTCATCATCATTAGTACTTAAGGAAACTGACAAAACAAAATCATCATACCTTCTTGGAGGATTTTGGACCCGCGCAGACCTCCTTAGGGAAGTTTGTGGCTCATCCACATTCTGTTGATTATTGTCATCAACCATGTCTTCCTCTGTAGGAAACTCTTCATGAACATCTTCATAAACTTGTTCATGTTCACTTTCATCTGTATTTGAATTGGTTTCAAACTGAATCTGTTGATACTTAGGTACTTCTTCCTATTTCATTTGAACATCTACATATGATTTGATGAGAGATGATTCATCAAATATTACATCTATTTTATTGGTGATCTTGTGGGAAATATGATCCCACAACATGTACCCCTAATACCATTACTATATCCAACAAAGATAAGCCTTTTTTATTTTGGATCTAATTTAGAACATTGATGTTTCATAATTAGAGCATAGGCTTCACAACCAAAAACTTTAAGATTAGAATATTTACAAGGGTGACCTTTCCATACCTCTTTAGGAATATTACACTCTATTGTTGTTGATGGTAATTGATTCACGAAATAATAAGTTGTAGTTATTGCTTCTGACCAAAGTTCCTGCTGCAAGTTTGTGCTACTAAGCATACTCCTTGCTCTCTCTAGAAGAGTCTTGTTCATCCATTCAACAACTCTGTTTTGTTGAGGAGTATAGGCAGTAGTTTTATGCCTATCAATCCCAAACTCCTTGAAATAGTTATCAAATTACATTGACGTAAATTCACCACCATTATCATTTCTTAAACATTTAATGGACCTACTAGTGTTCTTTTCCACTAAAGCTCTAAACTGCTTGAAAACAATAAACACATCATCCCTTCTTTTCAACATATAGATCCACACCTTCCTAGAGGAATCATCTATAAAAGTAACAAAATATGATGATCCTCCATACGAAACAGTAGAGGATGGTCCCCAAACATCAGAATGGATATAATCAAGGATTCCTTCACTAGTGTGTCTTACGATTTTAAATTTCTTCCTATTCTATTTTCCATAAATATAGTGCTTGCAGAAATCTAACTTTAAAGACTTTAGACTAGGAAGCAACTTGCGATCAGATAATACCTTCAATCATATTTCACTCATATGGTCCAACCATTGATTCCACAGTCGAACAAAATCATTGTCATTCTTGGATACATCTGTCTGACTCGGTTCTTCCTTCTAACAAAATTAGGTTTCCAACCTTCTTTTCTTTCACAACGAGTAGGATTCCTTTGTAGACCTTTATAACTCCACCTTGAACAATTCTTTTATATCCTCTAGTATCTTAGACTCCCAAAGATATTAGGTTCTTCATTAGCTCAGTTACATCTCTCACATAAGTTAGTATCTTAACAGATCCATCAAACATCTTAATTCGAATGCTACCAATTCCCACAACTTTACATGATATATCATTTCCCATGTAAAAAATTCAATCATCTATAGACTGGTAAGTAATAAACCAGTGTCTATGAAGACACAAGTGATTTGAAGAACCGTAATCTAATAACCATTGTTGATCATATCATGAAACAACACTAATTGATAAAAATCCATCAGTCATACCTGAACTTGTTGTTGAACCTGTTTTGGTTGCATTTGTTTCCTTCGTCTCTTTTGGAGGGTCTTCTTTGGAGGCTTGTTGTCTCTTCCAACAATCCTTCTTCAGGTGTCCAGTTTTCCACAAAACCAACACTTAAGTTTTCTCTTCTTTCCCTTCGACTTTGACCAAGATAAATCCCTCTGAACATGTCCTCTTTCCTTAGGTCTTCCTTTGACCACCAACGCCTCGGATGTAGAGGTTTCAAAATTGGATTTCTTCCTTGTTTCCTCAGAGATTAAAGCTCCAACAATAACATCAAACTCAATACTTTCTGTTGAATAGAAACTAATAGAGGTAACAAAGTCATCCCATGACTCGGGCAAAGAACACAATAATGTAATCGCTTTATCTTCATATTCAAATTTCACTCCCATGTTAGTCAACTGGACTAAAAGAGTATTAAAAGTATTTAAATGATCAACTATTTTCGTACCTTCCTTCATGCACAAACTGTACAATTGTAACTTTCTCACTTCTGCCTCTGCATTGATAAATGATGGCACAATTGACTCTCTCTGATGCAATCAGACATGCCCTTACATATATAAACATCACCTAAATGTTGTTATCTGAACCCTCAACAACACAATTGTGCATTGTACAATTAGACAACCTGTATTATAGGATGTACTTCCTGACTTGACAAATTTTCCATATGAATTATACTTATAGAAAAAAGAAAACAATGTCTATATGCTATGTGATTTTCGAGTGAATATCAAATTTACATTAAATGAGAACAATGTCATACTACATATCTGCACAAAAAAATAGGTACATCAAACAAACAAAAAAAGTACATCAAACAAGTTCATCTCTATTATTGTAGCTCATCTTTGTAAAATGGTTCTAACTTACCATTGATTTTAAAGGTTGTCCAATCATGCATTGATAAGAAAGAAATCAAATTTATGTGCCTCTATCGATGCTACCCAATCAAAGTGTGCATAAATTTTTGCAACTTATTGACACAATTATAGTCATTTGTCTATATATATATATATATTGTTGTTTTATGAACTGTAGAACTCAACTAACAATATTAATAAATAGGCATGCATTACCATGACAAAGTAGACTGAAAGTGCATAAAATTGTTGGATCCAGAATGAAATGGGCAAGGAACTACAATCGTATCAGTTCTGACTTTAAGCATAATTTTGAAAAGCTACCTGACACTTTTTGGGTTAATATTAGTATAAGATCTCATGTGCATTTTCCTCTACATCATAAGTGGCAATTTGGGTCAAAAATGAAATTCATTACTATTATGAAATTGGAGTGTAGCTAGCACCAATAATGAATGAGCTCTTCCTTGTGCACATACACAAATAATACTTTTATATCCTCCAGTATCTTAGACTCCCAAAGAGAATAGGTTCTTCATTAGCTGAGTTACATGTCTCACATCAGTTAGTATCTTAATAGATCCATCAAACATCTTAATTCGAATGCTACCAATTCTCACAACTTTACATGATATATCATTTCCCATGTAAACAATTCGATCATATATAGACTGGTAAGTAATAAACTAGTGTCTATGAAGACACATGTGATTTGAAGAACCACAATCTAATAACCATTGTTGATCATATTCTGAAACAACACTAATTGATAAAAATTCATCAGTCATACCTAAACATGTTGTTGAACCTGTTTCGGTTGCATTTGTTTCCTTCGTCTCTTTTGGAGGGTCTTCTTTGGAGGCTTGTTATCTCTTCCAACAATCCTTCTTCAGGTGTCCAAATTTTCCACAAAACCAACACTTAAGTTTTCTCTTCTTTCCCCCAACCCATATATAAGATTATGATGATTAATTTGCATTAATATATAATTTCCAATATGTCATAATCAATAATCAATAAGGTGATGTCTTCTATTATAATGTTCTCTCCTCCTCTGCATACCTTATAAGCATTTCAGTCGTATGAAGCCAAAATGTTGTGTTTGTTAACCCAAAAAAAATTGTGGGGAGGATAGGTCTCAGGTTTCCCTTGAGGGGGACTGGGACGTTAGACCAGCCTTTGACAGGGCAATGGCCAACCCTGAAATCTTATTTACATGTATGTCTTGTTCCCCTCTGGTTAATAAACAGTCATGAGACTCGAACAACTCATTACACAGCTTTGTACATTTTGATCTCGCCCTCAGATTTCTGTCACTGGAACTAGTTTTTTCCATTTTCCGCATGACGTTAGCATCGTACCCGGTACCCTTAAGCACAATGCCTGAGAAAAGAAATCGAGGTAAACTTCCCAGCGCGGACCTGGAAGCAGTTGGCTTGGTAGTCCTCTTGTAAGAACCCAACCATTTGGCCTGCACGTAACGATACTTCCTCCACGGTGGAATGCACATTCCTCTCTCCTTGAGCGATACCCTGGCCGCGTCGCACATGATCTTGATGATCCCACATAAATTGTCTGCCCTACCAATGAACAAAGAACAAATTGGGAAGTTGCAGCAGCATGCTATTGTATTCGTCAGTAGGTCTGGATATCTCGAATTGCGCCCTGAAATCGATGTCCACGAAGAAACGTTCGCTCTTCAGATTCGATCGCTCCAAAACCACATCAATGAACTCGTAATAGTCTGTATACCCAAACCAGATCCCAATCGTTTAAAAAAACAGAAAGATAGAAATGGCAGCAGATCAATTTCTATCTGTTGCAATTACGCACATAATATTTACGCCGATAGGCGTCCCCCCTATTGGAAATGATGAATTAATCAACCTTTTAATTACAAATTCTAATCTTAGGGTTAAGAATCAAAGATGCTAGCATATTATTCGTCGTCGTTGCAAATCAATGAATGAGATTTAATTTCATAACTTCCTTGCATTTATGAATGTGTATGTTTTCCTTGTTTACTTTTTTACATTTACTTAATATGATTAAAAAATTACTTTCCTCACTATTAAATGCCACTTTACTCATTAGCCAGAATTAATATGTATAAAACGCTTCATTACCATGTTCCGTTATTTACCACAGATTAATTCTACTGGTTTCATCTTACACAGGCTTTTATGGATGTGAAGCTTTTATGGATGTGAAGCGCGTGTCTGTATGGTCATGATGGTTGTGTTTCTATTAACGCATAAAACGAAATGATCAACCTCATTGCCACGTTCCAGTAATTAACAGGGACCAAACGTTTATGTATGTGAAGGGTTTCAATGGTTGGCATTACTATGGTGTTCCGCCGTTCCAATTCTCCTCCTGCACATCAGTTAACGCATTTATTTTATTTAATCTATTAATTTTTTTATCGATGTATTTCACATTTACTTAATACATCATTAAAAAAGTACTGCCCTATTCATTGATTGCCACGATTTAATTAAATTTTTAATTACGACCACCTGAATGCCACGTTTCAGTGAACAATAGCCATTACTTGGCTTAGATATGAATGT
>SNQJ01S0008366.1:90861-103469 GCA_010110895.2 Picea sitchensis | reverse complement strand
TAAATAATAATTTAGTAATTACTAAATAATATTTAATTATTACATTTAAAATGTATAAATGTGTTTATGGTTGTGGCCATGCATGTCGGCTGTCAACTAGCAACAACCACCGATCGACGCCATTAATTAAAAAAAGTGGAAAATGGCGTCTATCGGTGTATATCAACCACTTTTTACTTAATGTGGTTGTTGCTAGTAATATGAAAAGAAGGCGACTAGGGCTTTCAACGCGAAAACGAAAGGATAGACGGCTTTCAACGTTTCCTGCTGTTTAGGAAGGGTAGCTAGTCGAAGCCGGGTTTGAAGTGTTCCTAAAATATATTCCTATTTATATTTCTAGAAGACGGGCTGACGATGTCCATTCATTTTCTCCGACCGAGATTTGCAGACGGCTGAATTGTAACCCGCGAATCGAAGACGGTTCATTACAACTCCCCGTGAAGGATTCTTTTGCTCAGCATTCTCAGGAGCATTAAAGCTGGCTCTCCCATTCGCTATCGCTACCGCTTTCTCTGCGTCTAACAGCAGACGCATCTCAAAGGCCGTTCCGCTGCTGGAGGAAACACCCTGTACACTCACAGAAATCTAAGTTTAGCCATTTAATTTATATATTAACATCCCCACCGGTTGTGAAAATGGCCATTACACTGAATAATTCATCAAAAGAATTTGGCATGGTGCGTTATTATTCGAAACAAGCAATGAAACAATAAATCCGAGAAAGAAAAAGGAGGAGAAATGCGGGAAAATATCGTGGGATCCTGATTCAGAAAAAAACTGTTAATAAGCTATCGTGAGGCAGAGAAGAAATTAGCTGAGGGATGATCTAATGGAAAGGGTTTAATATAAAAACTAAAACATGTAAATACCTAGATATTTCTAATCCTAGTATGAAAATCCTCAAATAACTAAGTAAATATTGTTGAATTTGGTGACAATGAATTCCTCTAAGGATGGATTTAGATCCTATTATTCTGGGTTGATTGCTACTAAATAGACCAATTTAGAATATGGATAGGAGTGCATTTAATAATCAGGTTTTTTTTGTAAATGCATATATGGCCGTATGAGTGAGGCTGTTGTAATCTCCATGATCTGAATAGTAAGACAACCGATAACTTTGCTTGGTGGACTTTGTATTTTTAATCTACGTGTTTGTTTATTGTCATATGTGAATTGTGTTTTCCACATTTTCAATTCTAACAATTGGTATCAGAGCGAAAGTGAATTAGGTAGGTGCTGCAGGTGGGAATTGAGTGAGTAGCAGGTCATCAACGTTCCCTATGCAGTGTTAGAAACGCACCGACGCTCTAACACTTATGAAATTCCAATTTTCGTGAAATTCGCACACCCGGTTTATGCACCACAGACCACTGGCAAATCGGCTATCCCCCATCCATAGTCAAGGAGCGTTGATTTCACACTGGCACTCCCTTTCAATACTCCAAGGAGCGCCGATCTCCCTTCAAGGAAACATTCACATGGTTTTGAATAATTAAAGGTATGAAGTTTTACAATATTTGGAATTAAATATTGTATACATAAAACAAAAGGATGGAGGAATTAAAGGTCTTTTTCAAAAATGACTTTTAAGTTAGACTCCCAAAGAGATTAGGTTCTTCATTAGCTCAGTTGCATGTCTCAAATATGTTAGTATCTTAACAGATCCATCAAACATCTTAATTCGAATGCTACCAATTCCCACAACTTTACATGATATATCATTTCACATGTAAACAATTCGATCATCTATAGACTGGTAAGTAATAAACCAGTGTCTATGAAGACACATGTGATTTGAAGAACCATAATCTAATAATCATTTTTTATCATATCCTGAAACAACACTAATTGATAACAATTCATCAGTCATACCTGAACCTGTTGTTGAACCTATTTCCGTCGCATTTGCTTCCTTCGTCTCTTTTGGAGGGTCTTCTTTGGAGGCTTGTTGTCTCTTCCAACAATCCTTCTTCAGGTGTCCATATTTTCCACAAAATCAACACTTAAGTTTTCTCTTCTTTTCCTTCGACTTTGACCGAGAGAAATCCCTCTGAACATGTCCTCTTTCCTTAGGTCTTCCTTTGACCACCATCGCCTCGGATGTAGAGGTTTCAAAATTGGACTTCTTCCTTGTTTCCTCAGACAGTAAAGCTCCAACAATAACATTAAATTCAATACTTTATGTTGAACAGAAATTAATAGAGGTAACAAAGTCATCCCATGACTCAGGGAAATAACACAATAATGTAATCGCCTTATCTTCAGATTCAAATTTCACTCCCATGCTAGTCAACTGGACTAAAAGAGTATTAAAAGTATTTAAATCATCAACTATTTTCGTACCTTCCTTCATGCGCAAACTGTACAATTGTATTTTCAAAAAGATCTTGTTCGTCAAGGATTTCGTCATATACAAGCTTTCGAGCTTCGTCCACAAACCAACTGTTGTCTTCTCTAAGACAATGTTGAACAAAACATTATCGACCAAACACAGATAGATAACACTCTGTGCTATCACATCGATCTCATTCCACTCTTCATCTGAAATGGTCGCAGGTTTATTTGATTTTCCCAAAAGCGCCTGCACCACGCCAAGTTGCACAAATAGATCATGCATCTTCACCTTCCAGATCTCAAAATTGTTTTTTCCATTGAACTTCTCGATGTTTTCTCTATTAATTCTTTCACCTCCACCCTCATATTATGAAAATATGAGGGAAATGTTTTCCCTATTAATTCCTCTATTATGAGGATGGGGGTAGGGGTGGAGGAATTAATGGGGAAAACATTTTCTTATATATGAGATAATATATAAGGAGAGGAGATGTTATAATCATAAAAAAAAATTCAAGGCCTTGTAAGATAGATGTATTGTAATGTTATCCAAACATTGTACAAGGTGCCATAAGAAGGGGAAGGTTGAGCAAGTAGTCGTACTCACCCAACATGCCTCCAATTTTTAGCATATTATCTTTATGTCTAGAAATGCATTTTGACATCTTTAAATAACGCACATATTTTTCCTTTAGTAGTTAAAACTATGGTGAGGGAAGAGTACAAGCAAAAAATACTAGTTGTTTCACACCCTTGGAGGATATTAGTGCACCTGAAACTACCCCTAGATAAACGTGTGACCATCTTATTTCTACAATATACCAAGAACAATACTGAGGGAGATTACTCTCACACACTAGGGTATCATATAGTATGGCTAAGGATACCCCTCCTTAATTGGTGTTATGAAATATTCGATTGAGTATTATTGCTTGAAACCCTTCGGTATATCAAAGAGCTATAGAACTTGACACTCCTCTGTCACGAGGACCCTATAAACCCTAGCGTTTGTATCCATCCAACTAAAGTCTTACATCTTTGCATCGAGAAGGAATTTGGAAATTTTGTCAATGTAATAATATTAAGGAGTAATAATCCCACCACTCTAGAAAAAATAAAAAAAAGGTATGGGTTCCACCGACACCATTGAGGGATACCTATCTCAAAAGGTCTACCTCTCTAGTAACCCTTTTCGCGTGGACCAAACATAAAATTGTTCATGGTATGTTTGAAAAGATATGTGGCAAGCTACCAACTACAATAAGATAAGTTGGGAATACCACTTTTCTATAATTGTGATGAGTGGTATTTTAAAGGGCACAAATGTAAAGAACATAAATTATTTAAAATGGATGTATCCACAAGAACACTAAAAAAACATATCAACTGAAGACACCCATGAACCATATTTGGATGGAAAAGATTCCTTGCAACATGGACCAACATATTCAATGCTATTTGAAAAGAACTACACTATTTACATATGAATGAAACCATTACCATTCTAGGAGACTTCAATATTGACATGCTACAAAATAATGCCAAAAAAATTAAAAATGGAAAAGTACATGTGCAATTAAAATCTCCACTTTCTATTGGAAAGATAAATCATGTACAAAACCCACTTATTGACCATGTATGGTCAAATGTTCCCATTGGACAATTCAAACTCTTTAACTTAGACACATAATTGTCTTTTACTTGAATTATGAATATACATAAAGCATATTACACAATCGTATTTCCATCTCTCAAAGAACATCTCGATACTTTGTAACACAAAAACAAATCATTCAATTGTCATCATCCAACTTCTGAATATTTTCTAGTTTGTAATAGATTTTGGACAGAAAAAACTCTATATAATCACAAACATGGAAGAAGAAATAAAAAGGTACATGCTTCTAACTGTATTTTTTACTCTACTTCTTTGAATCTCATCTAGTGTATGTAGATATTGCATATTTTTCCTAAGTACCAACTTACCTTCATGTCCATTGTATTTTGTGCATTGCCACATTGAAAGAAATAGAATAATTGGACAAGAGGAAGAAGTCTTAACCACAAACATAGAAGAAGAAATAAGAAGGTACTTGCTTCTACCTTTATTTTTTACTCCATTGTTTTCTATCTTGTTTATCGTATGTATTTTTCACTCTATTGTTTTGTATATAATTTATTGTATGTATATATTGCATATCTTTCCTACATACCAACTTACCTTCATGTCCATTGTATTTTCTGCATTGTCACATTGAAATAAATATAATAATTGAACAAGAGGAAGAAGTCTTAAGTGCCACATGAGAGGAAGTTGAACAACAATCTTCCAAAATGTAAACCCATAATTATTCTAAAGAACAATGTATAATTCAAGTTCTTAGGGTACATCCATAATGATTATGAAGCATATACAATGCACATGCTTGTTTACTTGTTATCATTGTACATCCCATAGATGTTCTCATGTTTTGATATGATATACATATCTAACATCTACACTAGTGTTTCAATATTTTTTTTCCTTAAAAAAAGAAAGAATCTAAGAGATGTGAAAGCAATATATAATATATTGTAGATTATTATTTTTTACATAGTCAATGTATACATGTTTACATTAGGAAAAGTTTGAGAAGTGATGCAAGCATGAACAATCAATCGTAGAAAACATCAAGACAATGATGAACGTGAAGGTAAATATTCATAAATTATGTTGTTCTTATTACGCTTACGAAATAAATATCCTCACTTATTTATTAATCTATGCCATGGTAAATAAGTTGATGTCATATACAACACTTGTTTTCAGTTCACAAGTAGTATCATCAAGTACGAGTGAGGCACCTCAAAAAATGAAACCTCCCCAACTTAAAAGGTATTTTTATGAAATTCTAACCAACATAATTCATCCAAATTGTACAACCATGAAAAAAAAAGGATACAAAGTGTCCTTCACATAACTTCTTGTGTTCAAACACTATCAATATGCATATAATTACATCACCCAATATACTATTGGTAGAAGACTTGAAGATCCGTAGGACTTGAGAAGTATTCATAAGAGAAATAATGGTTGTGTACAACACCTACTTAAACAAGGAAAACAAAACTATATGCATTATGCACACTGATATGACATATGAAAAAGGAATGATGACAATCACGGTGACTATTCACGCAGACCTTGTCCAAAAACATGAGGAAAAGATTTTTCTTAAGTGGTAATGTGATATATCCATTACAATTTTTAATATATTATCAAAAACATTATATGATCATGGTGATTGTGATCGTATTATATCACTCGATGAAACATGTGTTGTGGAAACAATACCCACGATTTGTACAAAATACCATTTCATATCAGACACAACGATCAAACGATTTGCAGAGAACAAAGGCACTTATCCAATCAAAACTATTGGCGTTGTCATCACACTCACAAGAAAAGTTGGGTTTCAAGACATTCTCCATATAAAGTATGATGATTCAGACGATGAAAAGGAAATGATATCGCTTTCCATATCTAGTTTTTTCTTTTACTTTCACATGATGATATATCCCAATCATATTACACAACTATTATACTATTACATGTTGCATTTACAATTTTTTGACACATATGCACACTTTGTTTCTTCGATGGAACAACAATTGTAGAAAGGGAAATTTCCAATAATGCTCTTAAAAAATATAACCAAGAAAATAGATGTGAAAGAAAGGATCTTTCACACAATGCAGTCAACATTTATAATAGAATTGAGAATAGACATAGTGGAGGATCTGAATAAACTAACTAGCTCCATAATTGTTGTAAGCATACATATACAACTCCATCCACAATTTGCATACATAAAATTTGACTTTAATAATTTTTGTACAGATAGTTTGTTGTACAGATATATATTGTATTGTTTGATATATTAACTACTATGCTCACGTACGGAGGTTGAAGGTGTATTGGTAATAACAAATGCATACTCAAACCCCTTCGAACTTGTATGTGCCATTTGTAACTCTCTCGCTTCTACCTCCACATTAATAAATGATGGCACAATTGACTCGCTCTGATGCAATCAGACATGCCCTTACATATATAAACATCACCTCAATGTTGTTATATGAACCCTCAACAACACATTTGTGCATTGTACAATTAGACAACCTGTATTACAGGATGTACTTCCTGACTTAACAAATTTTCCATATGAAATATACTCACAGAAAAATGAAAACAATGTCTATATGCTATGTCATTTTTGAGTGAATATCAAATTTACATTAAATGAGAACAATGGCATACTACATATCGGCACAAAAAAAAAAGGTACATCAAACAAAGAAAAAAGTACATCAAACAAGTTCATCTCTATTATTCTGGCTCATCTTTGTAAAATGGTTGTAACTTACCATTGATTTTAAAGGTTGTCCAATCATGCATTGATAAGAAAGAAATCAAATTGATGTGCCTCTATCTATGCTACCCAATCAAAGTGTGCATAAATTTTTGCAACTTATTGACACAATTGTACTCATTTGTCTCTCTCTCTCTCTCTCTCTCTCTATATATATATATATATATATATTGTTGTTTTCTGAACTGTAGAACTCAGCTAACAATATTAATAAATAGGCGTGCATTACCATGACAAACTAGACTAAAAGTGCATAAAATTGTTGGATCCAAAATGAAATGGGCAAGGAACTACCATCGTATCAGTTCTCTCACTAACTTTAAGAATAATTTTGAAAATCTACCGGACACTTTTTGGGTTAATATTAGTATAAGTTGTCATGTGCATTTTCCTCTACCTCATAAGTGGCAATTTGGGTCAAAAATGAAATTAATTACTATTATGAAATTGGAGTGCAGCTAGCACCAATAATGAATGAACTCTTCCTTCTGCACATACACAAACACATGTAGATGGACACTGCTAACATAAATGGATATATCGTTCGATCCAAACAACTAAACATAAGCGGTTGTTCAATCGAAGAAATTGCGAAATCGGTCAATCAGTAAAAATTGAACACGATGGATTGAGTTTGAGGTGATACATAATAAGTCATCGAGCCAATGTGTACAATGTATAAGAGACCAGAAGGGTACAACCCACGATATTTCAATTCAGTTTGGAGAAGGTTTAACCAAGTCCAAAGAGAAAACAAATGATGCTACTAGTGGTAACCATTTAAAAAATTATTGTGACACCATTTTAGTTTTCATTAGTTAGTGACTATTATTTGCATTTTTGTTTCATTTTATAGGTTTTTGTAGGATTTTCTATTTCCAGTTTCATTCTCTGTTAGTTATGCACTTGGAAAACAAAGGAACTATGTAAGTATATTCATTTGTTAAACATAGTTACCGACTTAATGAGAACCGTGACCTCAAAACGAGAGCTATGGCCCAAAAAACCCATATTTTTGCATAAAAAGCATCAAAATCAACCCCCAAATCAAAAAGTTGTGCTACCGCTAACACCATTTTTTTAAACAGGGTCAAAATTACAACATTTTTCAAACATGGCCTTTAAAACTAAGACAGTAGCTCAGAAAAACCTTAAAATCAACACCTAATATATATATATATATATATACAAACGTTAAATTTTAAGATCATTTCAAATCGTATTTTTATCACTTGGTACCATTAAAACCAAAACCTCAAAATCAACCATCAAATTGAAAATTACTTCTACCAATAGCACCCATTATAAAATTGGGGTATGAAAATGACACACTTTTATAATGTGGTAAAATAATTCATCATTACTGTAAACAAAATCATAAAATCAGCTCTTAAATGTTTACTTTTAAAATTGTATTATCATGCACAACAGAAGGTAATACGTAATGTCATGAAAATATTACAATATGATTTAAAAATTCAATGTCATTTTTTAATAAATTTTTACTTATAATAATACTAAAGTAAATACAAGTTACATTAAATGAAACATAAATAATTTGTTAAAAGTATTGTTATATTGACCATATTCAAAACATATGAGCTAAGAAATTTTATTATATTATCCATAATAAAAAAACATATCATTCATAAAACATAACAAAAGATTCATAATTTCATGTAAGATCATATATAAGTTCAATGCTCATTTTTAAGTTACCATACAAACATCATATGGATAAAAAAATGCATAAAATGTTTCATACACTTATTCAGATCAACTCGTGGTTTTTGAAATACCATCAGATTCTACATTGTCTTTAGATGAATGTTTGGATGAAGATGTAGATGATCCATACTCTTCTCTATTGTCGATCAATGAACCATATGAGTCTACATGCATGCCCAACATTTCAGATGTCAAATGTCTTTTATATCTATGACTAGGTTCAACAGACTCCCATCTTGCATTTATTTCTTGCGGAAACAACCTCTTGATAATATTTGTTGTATTGGATTGAAGAGTTCCTGTCTTTTTTAAATTGAAGTCATAAACAAGTATGTCAACATCATCTAATTTTAAGAGGTCAGTTCCATAACTAGTTGTATTTTGACCCTTTCTTTTTCTCTGTCTATTGACATGTTTCTCAACCACCATCTCTGTCTTGTACACACCATTGAATGGGTGTGTACTTGTTGCATACCAATGCACTTCAATTTCAATAAAATCATCATTTTCTTTGTCAATATTTATAACCTTTCCTATCCAAAATGGATAACCATATGGATCTTCAGTCGCTAAAACTAGAATCATGCTACCCTCCTTAATATCTTGTACTGAACCCTTGTAAAGGTCTTCCATGGATTCACGTTGTGAACGTGACCTTCATGAACTAATATACATTTCTCTTTCCTCTTCTTGTGTAAACTCAATAGCACCTTGAGATTCTTGTTGAACTTCAACAATGTTTGTTTCTTCATATTCGTTTGGCATATTTTGTGGATAATGAAATGGAGTCCTCAGCATTGTATTTTCATTTGCTGAGATTGAAATTATGTCACTTTGAATATTGAAAAAAGACTCCCACCAAACAGAATCAACAACATCAAAGTACTCATATGTATCCTTAATGGACATTTTAATTTCTTCAAGGAATTCAGAATAATCTACATCTTTATTACGCCTCTGTGCATTATGGATTTCAATGACTAATTGTAAAAATAATAACTTTGATGCAAAAATTGGATGATCTGGAATGAACTTCAAAAATGATAAACCTGATGAAGGCCCCCATTCTATAGTAGTTGAATACTACTTTCCCCATATAAGTGTTTTCCCATCAATTTTTTTGAAACAAAATTGATGTTGGAAGCTAATGTCTTTAAGCTACTCAATACATTTTTCTCCACGATGTGAACCCTGAATAAATCTTCGCATGTCAACAGTTTCTTCTAATATGTGAAAAACATGCTCTGGAATATATGCTTTCTTGATACATTCAATCAATGATGGTAGACTTCCAACATTTTCCCTCTTCAATGTTACTGGAAAATGACTGAACATTTGATCAATATGATCATGAGTGTGCCCAACAAGAAAGAAACCAACTTTCACCTTTTGAAAGATTCTCATTTCAACAAGCATGCTTAGACATCCAAATACAATTTGATTTTTATTTTCACGACTAGTGTTGTCCAACTGTAGATAGAGAACTGGAGGAAAATTTCCAAACCAGTGAGTGAGCACATGATGAATTATGTGGATGGTCATATTTTCATCATTATGAATATTTGGATCTGTGAAGTAAACCCTTGGACAAATGTTTCCATTGAAAACCATACAACCAACCAAGTGAAACTGAATGAATTCTCTTCCTGTAAATGTTTGGGTGCACGAACAAAATTTGGGAGAAGTGCTTTCTTCTGGTCCATGCCATCAATTATCATACTTAAATATTTGTGTAGAGCATCATAACACTTCTTCTAATGTTTGTACAACTTTTTTCTTTCACTTGATTGTGGATTCTTATGTTCTTGAAGTTCTTTGACTAAGGAATCTACACATGACATCAAATGAAAATATTGATCGTATGTTTTCATAGTTGATAACTATTCAATTTAAAAATAAAAAAAAATAGTAAATACATACCTCTTTCTGACGCTTTAGATTTATCTCTTCTTGATTTAAGAGTAGCACATATACTACAAATACCCATCCTTTACTTCTTATGAATACAAACATTGTTGAATTGTTTCTCCCATATTCTTGTAAAATATGGATATGTAATAAAATTACCATTTCCTTCAACACCTTCAGCATATCCATTGTACATGTTGTAGATTTCCCTCCTTGAAAAATTATTTGGAATATGCATTGTGTCTATATCTGGCATACACTCTCCATGTTTGGAAAAGAAATCATGCATCCATGAGAATGTAGTGTTTGTGAATGGCCCACTCTCTCGTCCATGATGTACCTTTGAATAAAATCATGGATATTTTTCCAACCTTTTTTGGATTCTTGATAGATGAAGATTACCAATTGAATGATTTTTTTTTAAATCCTTTCTGCAAAGTAAAATATCCCCAATGCGATAATCATATCCGATATTGGTGGATATAATGCACCGCATAAAACATGAAATTTTCATGCTCTTATTCATTGAAAAATATTTATTCCTTTTATTCAAGGTATACATGTAGTCCATGATTTTCAAACAATTCTTTTGACAACATTCACTTGAAATCAATTCACTTATGGAAATTGATTTAGTGAGAATTATTTCCTAGACCTTGAATAACTAGAATGATTTGGATTGATATAAAAAGGTATAATCATGGTCCTAGACACAATGTTTCTTTGCAATGTATCCACTATCTCATCATCCTCACTAGAAGGATTTTCCTTATCACCACAAGGCATATCAAACAAAATATTGTTAGGAGACTGAACTAGAGAATGCCAATCACCTTCATTTGTTGCAGTTGAATGATTGAGAACATCATCATCAACAACATAATCATTTGGAGGAAAATAATCATCAACATTGTGCCCACTATTGACATAATCATCTTCATTGGTTTCAAAATCCCCACTTGAGTGAAAATTTTCACCATCTTGTTTAGTGCCTTGAAAACCTTCATCAGTATCTTGAAAATCCTCACTTGGAGGAAAATCAACATCAACATTGTTTCTTTTTAATTTATCACTCGGGAAAGAGTGACCACCAATGGAATAATCTTCTTTACTACTTTGAAAATCATGACTTGAGATATATTCTTCATCATCCTCATTACTGGCTTCAAAATTCCCACTTGGAGGAAAATCTTCATTATCCTCATCGATACCTTGAAAATTCTCACTTGGAGGGAAATCATCAACACCAACATTGCTTATTTTAAATTCCTCATTCGAGAAAGACTGTCCAACATTGCCATAATCACCATCATTACTTTTAAAATCCCCACTTGGGGGAAATTATTTTGCATCCTCATTTGTGCCTTGGAAATCCTCACTTTGAGGAAACTCTTCATTAGTACCTTCAAAATCGGACTCACTTGGAGGAAATTCATAATCACCAAAATTTTTGTCTTTAAATTATTCACTCGGAAAAAAGTGTCCACCATTGTCATAATCATCTTCACTACTTTTAAAATTTCCACTTGAGGGAATTTATCCATCATTTCCATTGGTGCCTTGGAAATCCTCAGTGGTACCTTGAAACTCCTCACTTGGAGGAAAATTTTCATCCCAATCTTTTAAACATTGATCATAGTCTCCACTTTGACCTGCATTTTGATTATTTTCATTACTATTAAACTGTTGACTAGATTTATCACCATCATATTACACTTCTTCATCATCGGTTCCTTCAAATTCCTCTGATTTAGGAATTTAATGAGGAACATGTTGAATAAAATTGCTTGCACCATGATCAAAATTACGACTAGTTGAAAAATACGATGCCTCATTTGCATTACAAATATTCCTATGGGATTTCCTAGTCCCAACAGAAGAGGTATGCGAACAATTTGTTGATGTCTCAGAAATAAAATCTTATTTATCTGACAAAGCCTTCCCTTCTCTCTGAGAACATAGAATGATAGAAATGCTCACCCTCCCTATGACATTATTATAACATGCATAATGATATTTTCCTTCTAAATCACCCTCCAAAATTTCACCCCCCAAAAAAAATATTCTCCAAACTTTCACCCCAAAATATTCCCTCAAAACTTTCCCCCTCAAAATTTTCCTTGCAAAATTTCCCCCTAATTTTTTTCGCTTATTTTCCCTTAAAAATTAAAAAACAATTTTACTCTTTTATTTGTTATTTACACGTTAAATACAATATTT
>SNQJ01S0008366.1:29681-85383 GCA_010110895.2 Picea sitchensis | reverse complement strand
TACATTTTTAAAGATGTTAGGCACAAAATTCCCACATAATCCTTTTCTTGATTAAAGGCTAAGGTTTTCATTTATGACTTAAGTTTTTGCCTGTTTGAAGTTTCGAATGACCTAAATTTACAAAGTACAATGAAATAATGTACACATTTTAATTGCATTGTATTCAGTTTACTAAGTATATGAAAATAATGTACTTTTAAAATGTGTATTATTAATTAATTTGTAATCATGCAGGTTCAAGCTCCAACCCTAGTGGGAATAAATCCCTAATCATATGTGAGTTGGCCCAATTGGTTCACCAGAACAATGTGGAGCTCCCTAATCATATGTGAGTTGGCCCAATGGGTTCACCAAAACAATGTGGAGACTTGTGCCCACTAAGGTTGGAACATGAGTCTGGGTCATAAGATATTAATGAATACAACACATTAGGGATTTATATCCGGACTTAGGGAAAAGAGATGTAATACGTTGTATAAGTGAAATGTCAAATTGGTATAATTCGATGTATAAGTGAAAATTAGTATAAGTGGAAAACATAGTTTATCTTTTATTTACTCATCTATGATTTCTTTTGTAGGTGCTCAGTCTTATGGAGGCCAGAAAGTAGGCCAAGCAAAGGAGACTATATATAATTCCAAGGAAAGTGGAGAAGGTTAAAAAACTTATCATTGAAAACAAATCAACAGGGGTCATGAACCCAAAATTGGAAAAAATAAAGTGAGACCTCAAAAACTTGGAAAAAATTGAGAATCAGGAAAAATAGGAGATTTTGCAACACTAGTTTCTAGAGGCGTAATTCTTCTCTTTTAATTGTATGATAATCCTCATTTGATTTATTGTGCTTTAGTTGTATTCTCCATCTCTTGACTCTCTTATTTTAATACAATGTTACAATTATTTTTATTTTGGGTAATCGTTTTCCTGGTCCCATTGGTTGTGAATTTGTTCATTTGAGGGTCCTAATGCAATTTAATTTTTAATCTGAGTTGCAAACATAGATTATTGAACTCCGAAGGAAATTTCTATAGATAAGTCTTTTTTTACTGGATTGTTCATCTTGGTAAGTGGATTAGTTTGGTGTTGAAACTTAGAATTATCTAGGGAACTGTGTGCAATGATTTTGAGCCAATTTGTTTCAAGTGAGTTTCAAACACATTACTTCACTCATCATCTAGGAAGTGAGCTAGTTTGGTGTTGACATGTAGAATTATCCAGCAATTTGCATGCAATGTTTTTGATCCAATGTGTTTCAGCCTTCAAGTCAGTTACTTCTCATCATCTGGGAAAGAATCATATGAATTGAAAGTGAAACATTTCTCTCAAATTTGAGAGACGTGTTTCTCTTGAAATGAATTAACTCAAAACATTGCATGCAATAAAAACTAGAAATGCATGATATTATTTTCAACTTCGGAAGTCTCCATCACAATATTGAGGAAATGTATTTATTTTATGTTTTGAAAACTCTATATTAGTTGATGTTTGAAGGATGTTATTTAGGTTTGTTGAGAGTTATCCAAAAAGTGAGTTAACAGGTCATCTTGTGTTACTCTAAGCTATTCTTAAATTTTAGAAACTATATAACAATATATTGGAGTTGAGAAATGAGACTTAGCACATATACACATGGGGTGGAGGGACAAGAGAATTTCGCTGGTGTTGGTTATGGTTGGATTTTACAATTTAAAATAAACTAGGAATTGATATCAGTGAAAAGTGAGGGGGGGCATGAATTAACCGATGGCATGTTTGGTTGATGTGAGAAGAGAAAAAAACCAATGCTACAAGTGGTAACTATTTAAAAAATTAGTTTGACACCATTTTGGCTTTCATGAGTTCATCATTGCTATTTCATTTTCGTTTCCTTTTATATTTGTTTATAGAATTTTCTATTCTCAGTTGCATTGTCGGTTAGATATGCACATAGAAAACAAAGGACGTATGAAAGTATATTCATCTATTAGTGTTAGAAAATTTGTTTAGAACTCTATTTGAAAATTTTGAACAAAGAACAATCTTGTTAGACATAGGATGGACACTTTTCAAGTTTTTCCATGTCTAAAAATGTTAGACAAAGAATGCCCACATAAGCCTTTTCTTGATTAAAGGATAATATTTGCATTTATGACTCAAGTTATTACCTCTTTGAAGTTTCGACTGACCTGCATTTACTAAGGACACTAAAATAATGTACACTTTTTAATTGTGTTGTATTTGGTTCCAACCCTAGTGGGAAGAAATCCCTAATCATATGTGAATTGGCCCAATCGGTTAACCATAACAATGTGAAGCTTTGTTCCCACTAGGGTTAGAACCTGAACCTAGGTCATTACAGATTAATGAATAAAACGCATTAGGGATTTATATCTGGACTTAGGGAACAGAGCCCTAATAAGTTGTATAAGTGAAATGAAAAATTGGCATAAGTCAATGTATAAGTGAACATCAATAACATTAATGAATGAAATGCATGAGGGATTTATATCTGGACTTAGGGCACAGATCCCTAATAAGTTGTATAAGTGAAATCCCGAAGTGGTATCATTATATGTCTAAGTGAACATCATTATAAGTGGATGACAAAGTTTATCTTTTGTTTACTCATCTATGATTTTTATTGTAGGTGATTAGTCTTATGGAGGCCAAAAAGAAGACCAAGCAAAGAAGACTATATATAATGCCAAGGAAATTGCTCAAGAGAAAGGAAGCTAGATAATAGAACAAGCTCATGAGGCATTAAAGTGTGCAAAGGATGTTGGACATGAGAAAGGAATCCATATAGTAGAACAAGTTGAGGAGGAATTAAAGTGTGCGAAGGATGTTGGGCATGAGAAAGGAAGTTAGATAGTGGACCAGGCGCAGAAGGCCTTGTTATCACATAATATATACTTTCCCAAATCCCAAGGCAAGTGAGGTAATATTGGCGTAACAAGGGGGTGAACTATCACTATCACCTTAATAGGAAACCCCTTTCTATTTAGGAGTTTGTTAATAGTACCCCAAGGGCGATGTCCCTAGTGACCTAAAGGGATGATGAAGCTAAACAAGGATGCAAAGATACCCCCCCTCTCACTAGTCACTCAAGTCAAAAAAGGTCTTGCTAAGTTTATGTATTAAGAGATGAAGCAAATGGATGAAGTGTACATGCCTAGAACAAGACAACAAGACAAAATATGGCAGTTTCAAGTACAAAATGATATTGGTGCTTAAATAAGATAGTGAACCGATGAAGTGTATGCTATATGATATAAAATTGCATCAAAAGGAAAATTTAGAACAATAATAAGTATTTTATAACAACTTCAAGAAATATGCCTCTAAACTACTTGAAAAGGCAATGAAAAGATAGTGTTTTCTATTAGATAACACCTCGATACCGAATTGAAATTATGGTTGTATCTAATGGCATCGTAAATGCTATTAGAATGATGTCATATATAAGAGCTTCCTCATGTTTGCGTACATCTTCTTCACACCCGGATGCACACAATAAAGTTCTCTATGGGCTTCCTTCAGTATGATGCTTCAAATATCCCCGTCATCAAGAATGTACATCCTTCCCCGATAACTCAATATTCTGTCTGCTTCCAGACTATATCCTTCATAAATTGGATCTAATTGCCTCCCACTCTAGAGGTTTGAAGTAACCTTTAAATACCAACTGTCTCCTTGGCTTTGCGTCAACACACGTTCCCTCAGATTGACTTTTAAGGGTACCAGGGAGAAGACACGTGGTCTCCTACTCAAGGCATCTGCAACCACATTTTCCTTTCCCTTGATGTATGAAATACCAAAATCATACTCACTCATAAACTCAGTCCATCGCCTTTGTCTAAAATTCAGATCCCTTTGAGTGAAGAGATGTTTTAAACTTTGATGGTCTGTTTTGAGCTCAAAGTTCTGCCCCACAAGATAATGCCTCCAAAGTTTCAGAGCTAGCATTACAACTGCCAACTCTAAATCATAAGTAGCGTAAAGCTCTTTGTGTTTCTTCAACTTCTTTGATGCATAATCTATCACTCCTCCATCCTGCATTGGCATGGCCCCCAACCCTTGCTTCAAGGCATCCGTGCAGACTATGAAGTCCTTTTCCATATCCATCACTCGTAGAATTGGCGCACTAGTTAGTAACCTCTTAAGCTCAATGAATGCACTATCACATTCTCATGTCCATTCATACCTGACCCCCTTGCACTGCAAACTGGTGATGGGTTTCACTATTTTAGAGAATCCTTCCACAAATCTCCAATAATAATCTGCTATCCCCATGAAGCTTCTCACCTCATGGGCATTTTTCGGCACTGGCCACTCCATAATGGCCTTTACCTTCTCTAGGTCCATAGAGATTCCTTCACCAAAAATGATATGACCTAAATAGTGGATCTCTTTCTGGAAGAAGGAACACTTCGACAACTTCCCATACAATTTATTCTATCTAAGGCAGGACAAAACCACTCGCAAGTGTTCCTCATGTTCTCTTTCATTCTTGGAAGAGATGAGGATGTCATCTAGAAAGACTTGTACAAAATGGTCTAAGTACTTCTGAAATATGTCGTTCATGAGGCTCATGAATACTATTGGTGCATTGGTCAATCCAAAAGGTACTACGACGAACTCGTAATGTCCAAATCAGGTTCGAAAGGAAGTTTTATGAATATAGCCTTCCTTAATCCTTAACTGGTGATACCCTGATCGCAAATCGATCTTTGAGAATACCATTGCTCCTTTCATCTGATCAAAGAGGTCATCTATTTACGGCATTGGGTACCTAATTTTCACTATAGCACGGTTCAAGTCCCTGTAATCTATACACAATCGTAAGGAACCATCCTTCTTCTTTACGAAAATTACTGGTGCACCCCAAGGTGAGACACTGGGCCTTATTAGCACTAATTCCAGTAATTTTTTCAACTGCATTTTCAACTCATAAAGTTTTGGTGCTGTCATCCGATACAGAGTCCTTGAAATTGGTTATGCACCAGGTTTTAGCTCAATAGTAAAATCTATCTCCCTCTCAGGAGGTAAACCTGGTAACTCATTCGGAAAAACATCCTTAAATTCTGACAATACTGGGTATTGATCCAAGGAGGGTCCCTTCCTTTCATTCACTGCTTCCACTACATATAGTCGACACCCTTGCCTCAAGCATCGCTTAACCTTCATAGTTGAGATAAAGCATAATGACACCTTTCTCTATACACCCTGGATCTCTACTGGTCTTCCTTCATCGTCGACACAAAGAACCCTTTTTGCAAAACAATCTACCAAATCTCAATGAGCTTCTAACCAATCCATTCCAATGATTAGGTCATACACCTCGAGAGTAGTGACGTATACCTTCAACCTAGTAGTACACACTCCCAGGTCTACTATACAATTATCAACACTAGGTCCTACCACTTGTTTTTCCCCCGAAGCCATCTCGACTTGTTTAAATTCATCATGCTCGTAGGCTGCCAGCCCACTCTTTTCTAATGAAGATGGTGAAATGAAACTATCTGTCACACGAGAATCAAATAAAATCTTAACATTTATATGATTTAGCATACCTGATGACTCCACCACCATGGATTGATGTTCAACCTGGCGATTATTAGTCGTTGCATAAATCTGATGGCTGCTACTTGCTCTTCCCATCGAGGCCTTTCCTTCTCTATGCACAAATCCTGATTGTAACTCTGGGCATTCATGCTGCTAATGGGGTCCTCCGCACACACAACAGGTAACATGGGATTGAACCTGTGCACTATTCTGTGACTATCTCTGAAATGAGTTCCTTCCCCTGGAACCCCTGCCCCTACTAGATGCTCCCTGAGATAGTTGTGGACCTACCTACGTCGTTGGTGATGAACAATATGTTGCACTCCCTGCCATTGAAATCCTTGTGTCTACTGTCCTTGGTTCGACTCTATTACCATATGGAGGTGGCCTTGAGCCCCCTCCCCTAGTAAATGTTCTAGGGCCCTTCTCCAAAAATACAGGATGATGCAGAAAGGTCGGTCTCGTACCTTTGGTTAATTTCATGTGTTCCTCTGCATAACATGCATTTTCCATAGCTTCTGCTACCGAAGACAGTTTCCACATCCGCACCATAGCCCTTATCTTAGGGTTTAACCCATAGACAAAGAGTTCTGCCTGTCGTTGGTCATTATCCATATATGAAACATATTTGACCAATTCCATAAACCTAATCTCATATTCTTCTACGGTTCTCTTTCCCTGTACTAAGGCATGAAATGCTCCTACTTGTTTTTCCTCATAGTAAGCTGGCAGATATTTCCTTCGGAACCTCTCCTCGAAAAGTTCCCAAGATACGGTGTCCGGGGTAAGATGTAGTTGTCTTTCCAGGTTGCCCCACCAGTTCAAGGCACTATCTCTTAACTGAAAAATCATTATCTTCGCCTTTGCAATGGACTGATAGTCTCTTAGGGAAAAACAACTTGTCATGCCTTATAACCATGCCTTGGCATGTTCACTGGCACGACCCCCGACAAACCCTAGAAGTTTGATCTTCTGCAGTTCTCTAGTGATGACTTTGGGTGGAGGTCCTCCCCTTGAATCCCTCGACGCTTCCGGATTACCTGTTCTAGATGGTGGGGGTTCCACTCCTATCCCTGTTGGTTGACGCCCCTTTAAGGTCTCATTTATGGCCTCCAAAGAGCGCAGTATGAGAGCTAGTTCAGGCGATAGTGGTGGCGGCGCTGGAGGTCCCTGAGACGATGCCCCTCTGCCTTGATTTCCTTGAGTCCTAACCATCTTGTATGATTTAACCTGCATCAAACAAGGTTATCAGGGTGAGTTCAAGGATGTTTCATATTTGTGCAACTTAAACTAGAAAACAGGGTTAGGCCTAAGTTTTTTTTTACTTTTCTGTAAACAAACATTACTCTCTTTAGGGGAAGTGGCTAGGTTAGGGTTAAGTGTCTAAGCTTGGTGTCACTACCTAAGAAAACTACTGACTCTCTCGCTCAGTATCTATGCTAGCTTTGCACCATACTCGCCAATTTCTCTAACTTTCCTACCTAGTGCGCATGAAGCCCCCCTCCCGCTTATCTTGATCTAAGTCCTTATATGTTGCGTTTTAAAACCCATTAAGGTGATTTTCAACCTAAAGTTGATTAATTATTAAGAACTTAAAAAAAAATCTAAACTAAACCTTTAACCTAAGTTCCAATGATCTTAATCAACTCATTCATTTAATCTCGTAAATTAATATTATTATTATTATTAATTAATTTATTAAGTACCCAATTAATCATTAATTTAATTTAAATTATTCCCTTTGATTAACCACTTTTGATTAATCATATTAACTTATAATTAATTTAAAACACAAATTAAAATATGTTTAAACTTAGCACCTCATAAATTTTAATTAACTTATAATTAATTTAAAACACAAATTTAAATGTGTTTAAACTTAAATATGTTTAATTTACATAATTAAACACAAGATTTTTTTTGTAAACTAATTTAAAAAATTAAAATTTTAAATCTAATAATACTTTAATTTATCCATCTTTCTTTTAATTTTCTAATCTAAAATACTTTAAAAGAATAATTAAATAAAATAAATAAACAAATAAACAAATCAATAAAATATATAAAAAAAACTAAAATAAAAATAAAGAAAAGTATTAATTAGGTGAGGGCATGCATGAAGTCCATGTGCCCGCGCTGCTTCCTCCAGCGCCTTCCATACCTAAAACTAACCCTACACTTGTTCCCATAATGCTCCGCTCTTTTGTTGCCTCTCTCACTCTACAAGTGCAGCCAGGGTTACGGTAATGGTTGGAGGCTCCCCTCTCATGGCTTGGCAAAGGCCCGCGGGCTGCAACTATGCCCTCACGAGCTCCTCTTTCATGGCTTGACACATAGTCTCTATACATGAGGTAGGTATAGTGTTGTTGAGTTTGGCGCTCAGCGGAGAAATGAATCTTGACCTGTGTTGTATGTAGTTGCGCTAACCTATGCACTGGACTTTGTATTGCGTATTGAACAGTTGAGCAGATAATGGAGTCTCCTTGGTGGCTTGGTTTGGAGATTTTGCACTAGCTTGGTGTTGTGTATTGAATAGTTGGTCGTGAAATATGGCTTCGGGACTTGGTATATGTGCTTGGCTCTTGGTTCCTGTGCCTCCTCCCAGTGCCTTGGTGCATGGTCTGTGGATTGTTTGTTGTGGTTGTTTGCAGGGTGCTGGATTGTTTGTTGTGGTTGTTCTCTTGGGTGCTAGATTGTTTGTTGTGGTTGTTTTCTTGGGTGCTAGATTGTTTGTTGTGGTTGCTCACTTGGGTGCTAGATTGTTTGTTGTGGCTGCTTGCTTGGGTGTTGGATTGTTTGTTGCGGCTATTTGCTTGGGTGTTGGATTGTTTGTTGTGGTTGTTTGCTTGGGTGTTGGATTGTTTGTACACTGCCTTGTGACTTTGAGCTTGTGGCTTGATACTTGGGTAATGGTCGTTGTAGGTAAACTCAATACCAAGAAGATGTTTTTCTTTTGCTGCTTCCCCTTTAGTCTCCAGAACTGTCTACTTCGGCCTGAATTCTTTTAAGCACTCAGAAAAAGCTAAAGCAGTTGCCTCGTTAGTCCCAATTTCATTTTTAAAAAATCAGATGCAACCCTTCTCGAGGCAATCCCTTTGCTCGTTTTATAGATTCCGTTGAGGGAGTTGGCTTTGTCTTGGAATACAAATGAAATGCATTAGTACATGCCTTCCTCAAAGCAATAACCTTTGTACTTTCGTCAATAAGCAGTGTAGGTACTGTACTGGTAAATGAGAAATGCGCCAGCACAGAGAGCATAGATCGAATCTCCTCTGCACTCTCGGAATGTATAGAGAAAGAGAATTCTTTCAGAAACCGGATCCAAAACTGTCTATGGAAAACGTCCATATATTGACTCCCCTTTTTCCATTGCTTCATTGATCTTAGTCAAAACATTCTCCCTATCACTTGCAACCTCCTCCTCGATTGGAGCCAGTTGAATAGGTTTTGATAGAAACAGATGCAACATTTGAAAATAGATTTTTTTTTATATATCTGTATATATATATATATATATATATATTGTATTGTTAATACTTATATATTTTTTTCATTACGCATAGTGCATGGGACACGATACCCTTCTCCTCGTGGCTTGGTAGAGCTTGTGGCTTTTGTGTGATGTTTGGCATGATGTCTTTGAATTATATCTTGACATGTCGTTGTTGACATCTGTCTTGTGAGATTGCGGATGCATGGTTCGAGGACTGATTTAGGACGGATGTGTGGTTCGAGGATTGGTTCGAGGACTAGTTATATATATATAAATATATATATATATATATATTTAATACTGTAAATACTTATATATATATATATTTTACTGTAAATTGGTAGAGCGCATGGCTTTTTTGTGTAAGGTCTCTATTATCTGCTTAATTGGTTCTCCCATCTGCTCCATTTCTCTTTCAATATATTCTACCTGTTCATACATTAAATCTCTAATTGATGCAACTTCATCTTCAATAATGGATGGTCGCTCCTCCTTGTATATCCTCTCAGACTCTTCTTCCATGCTTTGTAAATCCTTTTCTACATGTTGTTGATGGGTCTCAATCAACTCAAGTTGTCTTTCTAGGCTATGTTGTGACTCTACCACTTTAGCAACTGTTAAAATTGATTTAACATTTTCCACTTGTATATCATTATACCATTTCATTTTCAATTTGTGTATTGTTTATATGTATACAGATATGTTTATATATAACCAAAANGTTGTTTAATTTTCTGGGTGGGAATAGTTCCATTCCTAAATTGGGTAGGTGGGTAGGCCCTGGTCCAAGTTTTTAAAGTATGGCTCTACTACCATGTGTAAGGTCTATGTCCCCACAGAGCCTTATAAAACACAGGTTAAAAGAATAGAGAGTAGATAAATGTTTTTCTGTACAATTTAATCTTTAGCATTTAACCATAACTTATTCAGCATAAATTAATTTATTCACAGCATGAAAGTAAATCACATAACCATCACGTAACACAGCATAATCACTAAAATGCATACCTTTGTCTGATGCTAATTCCCCAATCTCTGGTTGTCCTCTCTGCTGCTCTGCCCAAAAATCTGCCCAAAACTGAATCTTTCCTCTTTGCCAGCTAGGAATAGAGCTTGTACAGCTCCCTAACTCCAAGATTCTGTGAGGATTCCTGGCCCTCATGCCCAAAAATCCCAACAACCTGGTGCACCCCTGTAACAGTCCACCCAAACTTCATACCAGAAAAATACCAAACAGAAAATACAGTCCTTCTCTCCCAATAATGCTTCCTCTCCCCAAAATTTCATCATCATCTCTCGAAGGCCTCTGCCCCCTCATATCCTCCCCCCATTCGCTGCCTCCTCCTTCCTTTAATGCCACCCACCTTATCCCTCTATTTAATACCTTAACCCTCCATTCAATACCTTATCCCTCCATTCAATACCCTATCCATCCATTTAATGCCTTATCCTTAATACATTTAAGTTTTCTAATAAATCAATTAAAATTATTAAGCCTTTAATTCTTTACCCAAACCTTAAATGTGTCAATTAATCAATTAATTAATTAATCAACATATATTAAACAATTATTAATTAATTAATTAATTAATATTATTATTAAATAAATAATCATTATTTAACTAATACACATTAGGACAGTTAATTATTTAATTAACTATACTTTATAAACCTTATGCAACTATTTAACTAGGGTTGTTACATTAAGTCTTCATGGGATTCAGTCTTTGGGGAGGTGAGCTACTAGAGAGTAGGCACTTCTAGGCCCTAACAATTTTCCTCCTTAGATAGTTGAAGAAATATTTAGATGCAACCAAAATTGATCAAGACATCTAAAGAGCTAGCAATTTAGGGATTTAGAGACTTGTCAATATAAACTAATTAAGCAAAGTCTAGCAAATACAAAGTAAATAACTAGTAACTTAAGTTCTTCACTTCTAGGGTTTGTCAAACATGCAATTTCATAATCTTTATCATGAGAAAGAAAATATACCATAACCATTCAAAAGTAATGACAGTAAGCATATTTATGTACTTCACCAAGAATAATCATGCATGAAAACACTAGATTACCAAATGACTTCACCAAAATTGATCCAAGTTGCAAGCAGAAGACTCCAAAAGAGAGGTGCGCATCACAATTTCAGCCAATAAACCCTAAGTAGGGTGCCAATTTCATTCCTCTTCCTCTTGTGTGAAAATGATATTACTTTATCTCTATTTATACAAAACTATGACCAAGATGATCTCAAAGTAGTGTCAAAATTCTCTTTTTATCTCTATTGTGCGATAACATTTTTGTCATCGTCCTTGGGGAATGCATGTAATTCTTAAAACTGTGAAGTAAAGAAATGCATACAGATTCTTAATAAAAACATAAATTAATGAATGGCGCATACACATAGTACACATAGATTTATGATGGAAACCCTTAACCAGGAGAAAACCAACCTTCCTTGGTGTCACACCTTTCAACTCTTCATTGTATTATTTTCAACATTCACCATACAATATATACAATATTTTAGGTATTTTGTAGCTACCCAAACCCTAATCCCTTAATCTGGGATCAACATAGAAAACCATTAAAAATAACAAAATCCGCTAAAATAGCAAAAACCGCCCCAAAAAAAAAAATGGCATGCTTCCCCGAATGCTATGCGAACAAGGGGGGGAGGAGACCTGGCCCCCCATGGGATGCCCTGGGAAAGCGCCCGACGTACATGACATGCATTTGGGATCATCAGACGCAGTTGTCAAATCTGACGTGCCCACACACACACATGCAAAAAATATAACACATACCCAACATTCTCCCACTTGTTGTTTTCATTGCATACAGGGGTTCATAGGATTACATAGTCAAAAATCCAGGGAAGCAAGCCCATTTTTCCTCTACAACAGGAGAACTTATCTGTGCTCACATATGTTTTCAATGAATCTGCAACATTCTTCAAAGTGTCAACCTTTTCCAACAATACCTTCTTTTCTTCAACCATGTCTCTCACAAAGTGATACTGAACATCAATATGTTTTGTGTTCAAATGATAAGCAGGGTTCTTTGCTAGGAAGATTGCAATATGACTGTCACAATATAATCTCACTGCTTGTTGTACCAACCTAATGCCTGAACACAATCTCTTTAACCATATTGCTTCCTTGCTAGAATGAGTGGTTGCCATGTATTCAACTTCTATAGTTGAGAGTGCCACTACAGCCCGTGTTTTGCTCATCCAACTAATTTATCCTCCAAATAGGTTAAAAACATACCCACTTGTATATATTCTGTGATCCAGATATACAATCCAGTCTACATCAAAAAACCTATGTATGTCCAACACTCTGTCCAATCTTGGTTACCCTTGGTAGCACAATCCATAAATGGTAGTGCCATGCAAATACATGAAGACCCTCTTTATTATTGTCCAATGCTTCTTCCCTGGTTTTGACATATACCTTCTCAAAACTCTCTCTGCATGTGCAATGTTCGGTCTAGTATAGACCATTGAATACATCAAACTTCCAAATGCACTGGCATACAGAACATGGGACACGTCCTCTTCTTCTTAATGTGTCTTGGGACACTAATCTGCAGATAAATTTACACCTATAGGAATAGGAACCTTGAATAATTTACTTGCATGCATATTAAACCTTTGTAATACCGTCTCAACATATTTTATCTAATTCAACCAGAGTTTCTTGTTTGCATGATCTCTTTTAATCTCCCTTCCCAGAATGAAGTTAGAAACACCAAGATCCTTCATGTCAAATTTGGAGGATAGTTGTGATTTCACCTCCTTGATAGCATCCATGTTATTTCCTACTAGCAACATGTCATCATCATACAACACTACATAAATGAAGTGATTACCAACCTACTTGGAATATACACGGTGATCATCCTTGCTTCTCACAAATCCCAATCCAAGGATGTATGTGTCAAACATTTGGTACCACATTGTAGGTGATTTATTCAGACCATATAGTGACTTATTTATCTTACAGACCAAATCTTTCTTTCCCTCCACTATAAATCCTTCTGGATTCTTCATGTATATTTCTTCTTCTAGATCCCCATGTAGGAATGTTCTCTTCACATCCATCTGTTCCACTTCAAGATCAAAAGAAAAAATAATAGATAAAATAAATCTAATAGAAGTTAACTTGGAAACATGAGAAAAAATCTCACAAAAGTCAATTCCCTCTACTTGGGAATAACCTTTTGCTGCTAACCGAGCTTTGTATTTCTCCACTTTTCCTTCTGCATTAAACTTTTTCTTAAAAAACCATTTGCTAACAACATATTTTCTTCCAGCTGGAAACTCAAGTAGATCCCCTACCCCATTCTTATCTAAGTCATCCATTTATTCAACCATGGCCTTCTTCCAGACTATACTATCCTCTGAATTCACTGCTTCCCTGATATTTTTGGGATCATCATCAGTAATATATAAAGTAAAATTAGAATGAAAATTAGGTGGACTATAAATTTCTTCTTGCCTTCCTTCCCTCCCTGATCTCCTCAATACTGGGGTATGGGGTTATTCTTCTTCTGCTTCATCTTCTTCAGTTGACTCAGGTCTTTCATAATCCAACTCAAAATCTATTTTCTCAGGTTCTTCTTACCTTGGTAGGAATTCATGTTTGGGAACATATTTCACCTCTCTAAAAAAAACATCCCGACTGTAAACAATCTTCTTAGTTTCTGGGTTCCAAAGCTTATAACCTTTCACTCCATCTTTATAACCAATTAAGATACACTTTTCATATTTATTATCCATATTACTCCAATTTTCCTTTGGAACATGTACATAATCATCACAACCAAACACTCTGAGATGTTCAAGAGAGGGTTTCTTACCAGTCCATACCTCATGTGGATTTTTATCATCCAGTCCTGATGAGGGTGATCGATTGACTAGGTAACATGTTGTACCCACTGTGTCTACCCAAAATTCTTTTCCTAACTCAACACCACTAAGCATGCTCATTTATTTTTCCATCGGTGTCATGTTCATCCTTTTTGGAACTCCATTTTTTTGAGGTGATTATGGAGTAGTACTCTGCCTTTCTATACCACACTTCCTACATAATTCTTTGAATTCGTTTCCACAGAATTCTCCACCATTATCTGTCCTCAATACCTTTATTTATTCTCTATCTGATTTTTTAATAGAGCCTTAAACTCTTTAAATTTATCAAATACCTCATATTTATTTCTAAGAAAATAAATCCATGTGTTCCTTGAAAAGTCATCTATGAATGAAACATAATACACATAATTACCTAGTGATGGAATAAGCACATGTCCAAACACATTGCTTTGTATCATCTCTAAGATCCCCTTTTCTCTTGTAGCACCAGATGGGAATCTTACTTGATTCTATTTACCATATATTCAATGTTCAAAGAAATCAAAATCCAGAGTGCAATTAGACATACCTTCAACCATACCTTTACCATGTAGTGTTCAAAGGCCCTTTAGTCCAATATTCCCCAGTCTTTGATGACACATCATGGTCTTCTTTCCAAGGATTGTATTGGTCTTGTCCTATTTATTTCTCTTCTTACGGACAAAATAATTGTTACACCCATTAGTATAAGTGCTTCCCAACAACTTATATAGAGTTCCACACCGAACTCCCCTTATCAACACCATTTCTCCTCGTAGAATATTGCAAGTTCCCTTTCCCAATACAGTATCCACTTTTTCATCATCCAACTTTATTACAAATATTAGGCTCCTGGATAGTTTTGGAATGTGCAGAACCCCAGGGAGAGTTCTAATCCTTCCATATTTTAGCAACAACTTAACCCTTCCACATCCCATGATTTTGGTTGTCGAGTCATCTCCTAGGAATACATCACCACCATCGTATTTTTCATATTCACATAACCACTCCCTCTCAGGAGTCATATGATATGACACACTTGATTCAATCAATCATACACCATGGTCTGCATGTGTACCTATAGATTCCAGGTAAAAATCATTTATTTCTTCAGTGGAGGTTTTCGCCTCTGTGGAAGAGGTATTATCATATCCTTTTGGTTTATCAACCTTCTCAGAATTGCAATATTTCTTATAATGCCTTGTTTTACCACACTTCCAACATTTCCTCAAATATTTTCCTGGAGACTTAGATCTACCTGTATATTTAGATCTTCCCCTCAAAGACTTACCATGATTCTTGTTTTGGTTACAATCTCTTACAAATAAATAATATTTGCTCTGAATATTCATTCTTTTCCACCTCATCTCTTTAGATAACAAGGATGAAACTAAATCCTCATACTTCAATGTAGATTGAGTGGTACTACCAATTTCTACAACTAGACTATCCCTAGAGTCTGGAAAAGAACATAACAAAGTAATAAAATTATCTTCTTCTGCAATCATAATGTTAACATAGACAAGTTGACTTACCATAGTATTAAAGTCATTTAAATGTTTCGCCACAGAATCTCCATCTTCCATCCTAAGATGATACAACTTATTTCAAAGAAACAACTTGTTTACCAACCAATTTGATTGATACAAATTCCCTAACTTATCCCATAGTTCCTTGGCTATAGATTCTCCCGAGACATTCAACAACACTGAATTTTCCAGGCATAGTCGAATAGTACTCCTTGCTCCTCTATCCAACTTCTTCCAATCTTCCTTTGACATACCAATAGGTTGTGTACTATTATTTTGTGTACTAGTAGTTTGTGTACGAGTAGACTGCATACCAGTAGGTTGTGTACCAGTGTCCAGAACGATCCATTGTTCTTTGTCTACAAGAAGGTCCTCCATATTGAGCTTCCATATGTAAATTTTTTTACCGTTGAACTTATCTATCTCGATTCTAATAGAACTCTCCATTCCTATTTCTACCCTCGAATCACCACTACAAAATCTCCCATTGAACCCAAGTTTATCACAGACCTGGGATAAACTTGATCTATCAAGACCAAGCCAAACTCTCAGCAACAAAGGCCTCCCCCTAAAGCCAAAAATGAGCTCTGATAGCACATGTAAATTTAAACCTATGAAGTAAAGCAATGGATACAGATTCTTAAGCAAAACAAGAATTAATCAATGGCTCATACACATAGTACACTGATATTTATGTTGGATACCCTTAACCAGGAGAAAACCAACCTTCCTTGGTGCCACACCTTTCAATTCTTCATTGTATTAATTTCAAAATTCACCATAAAATATATACAATATTTAGGTATTCCGTAGCTTCCAAAACCCTAGTCCCTTAATCTAGGATTAATTTAGAAAATTGCTAAAAATAGAAAAATAAGCTAAAATGGAAAAAACTACACAACCAGGGGGGCCAAACCTGGCACGCCATGGGACCCCCCTAGGAAAGCACCCGACGCACATGACACAAAGAGCAAAGTAAGTTAGGATCGTTAGACGCAGTTGTTGAATCTGACACACCCACCCACACACATGCAAATAATATAACACATACCCAACAACATCGAGTCAATTTTCCTCAAACGACACTCTTCGGTAAGCCTTTATCCAAAGCCTTCATTTAACATATCTTAACTAGAGATTGCACTAAGGGTGATCCCCTCATCCCTTTGATAATATTAAGGATATTATTTGGTGACTCCATTGATGACGACCCATAGCGGATGTCAGTACACACCTTATTATCCTATAGTTCCTATTGTTCCCATGGCCCCTCCTAAATGGGCCCCTAAATAACTCTTCAACCCTTTAGACTTGGCCAATATCCAAGGAGGATTACATGATCTCCCTAAATATGCTAATTCATGGATACCCAAGTTTTCAGGAGAGTTTGGGGCTTCTAGTAACACACATTGGACCAAATTTTGTGAGAGTTATGAGTTCCATCAGTTTGGGAAAGAACATCCTGACACATTCATGAGACTTTTATTTTCCTCACTCATTGCAGATGCTAGAAAATGGAGCACTAAACTCCTGAGAAAAATCCTCACAACCTGTGAAGATTTAGAGCAAGTTTTTCTACGAAGATGGGGTGTGATGGAAGATATGGCCTCCCTTTATTCCCAATATCTCAAAATTTGAAAACAAAATGATGAAGATGTTAGAGAATTGAATGATAGGTTTAACACCTTACTTGGTCGAATTGAGTCCAACTTTCAACTAGAGAGTGTTATTCTCGGACAATATTTAAATTCCTTCGAAGGAAAATTCCAGTCCAACCTCACGAACTGATTCTCGGACAATATCAATTCCTTTGAAGGAAACTTCCAGTCCATCCTCAGGAACCGATTCCCTACAAACCTTTAAGGAAGCACAATATGGTGCTTGTCAGATTTAAGAAAATCCTAGATGGAGAAATTCCATTTCCGAGATCAATGTTCTTCACAACCAAGATGATATCTTATGGTTCGAGGAGGAAAACAAGAACAAGAACATGATTTTCCGGAGATACTAGAGGTAAACAATGACATTAAATTGGATACCCTCGCTAAGGGAAACAATACTTGGAAGAGGGGATTTTAAAACATGAAAGATGCCTGGATGTTTTCAAAAAAACATGAGCCGCATGAGGATATAAGTGCCCATGTAAATATCTTTAAATATTGGGAGGGTGATAAAGGAGATATTGAATGCTTACCTTCACAAATCACTGGGGAATATGATTTTTGAGAAGATTCCCATTTTATTTTTCATGTTGGAAGCATTGGGACAAGATACAATGAACCTACACCTTTTTATGTTACCCTCCTAATCAATGATTTCCTTCTCCATAATTGTGTTTTTTACTGAGATACTTCTAGAAACATTATGACTCAAAGGGTCATGCACCAACTGGGACTTAGTATATCACAACCATTTAATGATACACGAGATGGTTTTACATGTGGTATTATCAAAGACTTGATGGTTTCCTTCCATACTTGTCCTGATGTCTCTTTCAATATTGATGTAATAGTAATAGACACATTAAGTAGTTGGGGAATATTTTTCTACAAAGACTTGGTATAAAAACTATGCGTAAGCTTCAACCAATACCAAGGATGTAAGGCCATTATACCCTATCCCGAGGGAGGAATTTTCACCCTTCACAAGGAACCTATCACTGGATGCCTCATTGAAGCTTTTGAAGAACCCACTGATCAACTCCTTTGTGTAAACAATGGAGTAGAATGTTGGTTTTTTCAAAGAGGAGACTCCAAAGATGAACCTTGCAAAACGTCTGAAGGATTATGGACATTAGAATTTGATGGTGCTCACTCAATATTTGGCTCAGGGGCGGGCATCGTCCTAACTGCCCCTTCTAAAGAAACCTTCTACTACTCCTATAGGCTTGAATATCATTGCACAAACAATGTCATCGAATATGAAACTTTAATCATAGGTCTTAAATTTTCCATGGACATGGGTATAAGGTACTTGAGGGTCATTGGTTATTCATACCTAAGATTTTCACAAGTTTTACTAAAACTTTCCACAAAGAATGAGAGACACAAAAGGTACTAATAATTTGCAAGGTCTATCGCAAGATATTTTGAAGTGGTGTCAATTGAAGAAGTCCCTGGAGAGGAAAATTATGTAGTGTATGCCCTAGTTGTCTCAACATCTACCTTGCAACCTTGTGAAGGTCCCCTCCATAATTTTTAAAAAATAGAGGTTCTATTTAAACCATCAATCCCAGATAACTTAGAGAATTGGCAAGTTTTTGAAGATGACAGTCAAATCCTTATATTCATAGAAAATAATAGAGAATTCACCAATTCCCAAGAAAATTTCTTGGCTGAGTCGATGGACCTTGAGGTAGTAAATTTTCAAAACAATACTCTGTCGAAAGGGTGCATTCATTTAGAACAACTCTTTGATAGACATGATGTTTAAAAGGGAAAAAAACCCAAACAACAAACATATAAGGTCTTGGAATTCAATATTGGGATCGATATAGACCCAAGAATGGTAAAGATAGGGGATGGAACCAATGAAGAGGAGAGAAATGAAATACTTGACCTCATTAGATATTTTAAGGATGTCTTTTCTTGGACTTATGATTACTTGAATGCTTATAGCAATAATGTCATCCAACACGCTATACCCTTAATAGAAGGAGCTAAACCTTTTCGAAAAAAACTAAGGCATATTAATCCTAAGTTGGTAAATCAAATACAAAAGGAACTCCAAATAATGGTAAATGTTGGTATCATAGTCCCCATTAGGTATTCATCATGGATTTCTAATTTGGTAGTTTTCCGAAGGAAGAGTGGTTACATTCGCCTATGCGTTGATTTGTGCAACCTCAACCAGCTATCATTAAAGGACAATTACCCCCTCCTAAATATGGAACATTTACTACAAAGGGTCATCGGGGTAGGCATGATGTCTATGCTAGATGGATTTTCTGGATACAACTTGTTGGCCCTTCACCAAGTTTTGGAGAACCTTCGTCATTTTTAACCACTTTTAGGACTTTGATAGGCTGGTCAAAGACGGAGCACCCAAACAAAGCGGAGATCGCGGGATCTCACCCCTTTTTGTGGGATTTTTGGGTTTAGGGTTTATGTAATGGGTATGGGATGTCATACCATGGGTCTTACCCATGTTTAGGCCCCTTTTCTAATGTATAAATAAGTATCTAGGTGATGTAAGAAGGATTTAGTTGTAAGCCAGTGAGCTAAGTGAAAATAGTTTTGAATGCTTTGTGCATACTATGTTTTGAGAACTTACAAAGGTAAGTGCAAGTGATTATAAGAAGGTTATTTCATGTGCCAATATCAGGGAACGAGGATCTGGTGAGGCGCACGCAGATCTCCTGTCCTATGCAGAGTTGTTTTTGTGGCTCTGTTCAATTAAGAAGATTGAAATAAGATAATAAAGAAGATGATGATCCAGGTGGATATCGGTGGCCACCCACCTTTTCCAATTGGCCCAAAACATGTTTCTGGCAATTTTGGCAATTTACTATTTTTAGAAGGCTTTAACTTCCGGGGCCATTTTGAGGGCCTAAATGAAGGTTTTTCGAGATATAGGTTCTCAATGATAGCCAAAGGCATCATTGAGGTTCTCAATGATAGCCAAAGGCATCATTGAGCTCCCCCAAAATTAACTTCCTCGATGATACCTTTCCAACGAGCTATCACATCGCCCAAAACGGAGATCGATGCAAAAGTTACGTCCCCACGAAGTTGATGTACCAACTACCCAAACGGGGGCCCACATGACTTTGGCGCTTCATCTCCAGGGTTAGGTTTTGGGATGTATAAGACTTTTGGAATTCCCTGCTCATTGTAAAAGGCCTTCGAGCCTCATTGTAATCATCTTCGTGAATGCGAAAGAATACATCTCTTTCCTCGTGAGATAAGTTGCCACCATTCGGCAAGTCTTTCAATTGCATTTACAGCCTGCATTTCTTCATTAATAGAAATTGTACATCAGATATATGTTTATGGTTGCATCTTCTATACATTTTTGTTATATATTATTGAATATCTCATATCTCTGCATTTCTTTATTATATATCCAATCTCATTTCACGGTGAAAATAATCCGGGATCGCTGGTATCGTGAGCAGTCAGCCTTTGATCGCTTTTTTCAAGGCATGTCCTCGACGAGGTCAGAATATAGAGAAAAGTTGGGCTCTCGAAGCTTGTCTCTGAAGACAATCGCCGCACACCCGCCAAACCCCTCTATCAATGGCGGAAGAAAGAAAAATGATGGAGCAATCGATCCTATCAATATGTTGCTCGAGTAAGCCCTCACGCCACGTAGGGACGAAAATGATGGAGAATTTGCCCACATCCTTCAACACATGCCGATAGCATCGTGCATGCTTCTGCTGACCACTTTGGAGGCACCTCACTAAGGTACATGTTAATTTTGATATTCCCATATTCAGTTATCAAATAGATGCAAATGCCTAGATAAATGGTTAACCGCTGAAGGTTATTTTCCTGCTCATAATTTTTCGACAAGGAAAAAGAACCCACCCTTAAGGCTCTCCCCCATGTCAAACACAGGGAAACTTATTGAGCAGAAGTCCACTGCAGGACTCAAATATGGGCTGAGCCCAATTTGGGATTTTTGTGGATGCAAAGAAAGGAACAATATTACCCCTATTGGCAACTATGAGGACTAGTACATGATGGACCACACCACGGCAAGAGAGGGCCCAAGACTTTCCGCTTTTCACCAATACCTCCATACTCATACACTCAAGTTGGCATCAAAGACTCCGAATCCATATTTGTCTGAAATACCGTATTCTACATAGATAATATCCCAACCGAAATGGATTTTCTAGACATCTCATCACTCTGCTGCCTATCGATATGTCAAGTTAAACGAGCAGAAATTTAAGCACCAACAAACGGGATTTTGTTTCTCCAAATCCACAAAACCAAAGTATGACAAAGACACCTCTAACAAACACCAAAAGCCACATGAAAAGAAGGGTTATGGGAAGACAAAGAAGGACACCGAAAATGGCAATGATTTCCACAAAAGCCCCTCGCAATGTAAATAACACCGATGAATGTCTCTCAAACAATCACAGGTCGAGATCAAAGACAAAAGAGCCAACCCCCGATTCAAAAATCTAGTTATGAAAATAATGGTAAAGGACGATCATTGACATAGACCCCACCGCTATTGTCGCGGCCGCATAATTCAACTAGAAGAATCACCGATCCTTAAGAGTGGGAGTGCCTTTTTCATTCACGATGTGGGTGAAGGGGACCACGATGCATTTTATTATTGATAACGGAACCCAGAAGAACCCTAATCCATCATAGTCGCCAAACGCTTGGGATTGTTGACAATACCCACACCCGCGAGCCATACAACATCGGATGGTTTCAAAGAAGTGACCTAGATCTCTGGGTCAACCAACAATGTCGATTGTCATATGGCATCCAACCCTCTAAGGATGAGGTATTATGTGATGTTTCCCCACTAGATGTTTGTGATGTTCCTTTGGCCAGCCATATATGTGGAAACTCCATGCTATCTATGAGTCTCGACCCTCAGAGGTGTTTTCGCCATACCTAGGGGGTCATCTCTACAGGATACCGTAGGTAGTTCCAACTACTACCCACCTAAAGAGTTCCGGCAAGGGTAGTATCTCATACTACAAAATTCTCTCCACCATCTGTTCAAAAGGGGAACAAAAGGATAGTCGCAACCACTACGTACTGCCCAAGCACCTTTCTATCCAAATTCGTATAGCTCACAAGGTTACGTTGAAAGAACAAGATTCCTTCTACAATACTAATATCTCATGTAGCCAAAAGGTTAAAAAGTTTCAAACCTTCCAGCCACAGGTTTTTGATGACCTTCAACAAACCAAGCAAATGCTGACGGTTCCAAATGCTGGCAAGGCAACTCACCAAGATTCGGATTCAACACGCTTCCCTATCCCCTGGGAACTCAACGAATGGAGACCATTTCTTCCTAAGAGGAGCCAGTTGGTCCAGGTGGATATCGCCACCCACCTTTTCCAACCTGCCCAAAACATGTTTCCGGCAATTTTGCTAATTCTACTATTTTTAAAGTGTGTTTTAACTTTCGGGGCTTTTTTGAGGGCCTAATGAAGGTTTTTCAAGATATAGGTTCTTAATGATATACCACAAGGTATAATTGAGCCCCCCAAATGAATTCCTCCTCCTCGACGATACCTTTCCAACGAGCTATCACACGCCTAAAACGGAGATCGTATGCAAAAGTTACGACCCTGGGAAGTTGATGTACTAACTTACCCAAACGAGGCCCACATGACTTTTGGAGCTTCATCTCCTAGGGTTAGGTTTTTGGATGTCTAGGAATTTTGGAATTCCCGTCTATTGTAAAAAGGCCTTTCGAGCCTCATTGTAATCGTCTTCTTGCGAATGCGAATAGCCGTCACATCTCTTCTCAGAGATAAGCTGCCACCATTCTAGCGAGTCTTTCACTCTGTATTTTTACAGTCTCTGTAAATTTCTTTCATTAATAGAAATTGTGTATTACTGTATATCTGTGTTTATGGTTGCATCTCCAATACATTTCTGTTATATTATTGAATATCTACGATATCTCTGTGCATTTCTTTATTATATCTCCGATCTCATTTCGTGCCAAAAATAATCTGGATCAGACGAAGAGTTGGTGGATGTAGCCCCATGCTGGGGGTGAACCACATATATCCTATGTTGTGATTGATGTGATTTATGCTTAGTGTTGTAATATTTATGTATGTATATACATATGATGGAGTAGCTTAGTGCTTAGTGATATTAATGAATGCTATATCTGATCTATTTTTATGTGCTAAGTGCTTGGATGTGTTAGATCCTGTTGAGTATTGCGTTGTTCTGTAATTCAGGTTTTATATGCAATATGAATAAAGGGTTAAAGACCAATGAATATTGACTGCTAAGTGATATAATAAGTATTATGATCACAGATCTGTGTCCCGTCTAGGTTGTAGACACTTGACTCCTATAACCCCCCCTACCTCTACTTCGGGTGAGAATTCATCTGCTTCGCAGGTGTTGTCGAAAGGGTCGGTAGTTAGGGTTTTGTTGGTGCATTGTTGAAGCATTGAACCCTGGGTCTGCCCCTTTTCCAACAAATGGTTCCATTGACGGGACCTAAAACTATGATTGTTGGGAACTGAAGAAAAGAGAAATCTATGTGCATAGATCTGTTGTTATAGTGCGCAGTACTCTACTTGACTTGGGAAGCTATGTGCTAAGAAAGGAACCAGATATGAAGAAAAGAGGTAAGATATTAAATCTTTGCGCTCTGGTTAAGGTAAGATAAGTGGAAATTTTTGTTTCGAAAGAATGAATCTAGGTATGATTGATAGCTTTTGTCCTAGTCTGAAAACTAGGGCATGGCTAGAAGAAAGACGATTTGATATGAATAGATCTGAAAGAAATAGTGAAAGATATGTTATTCCTATACATAGAAAGAATTTTTGGACTAACAAGTGGATGCAGGATTCTAGAAAGAATTTTTTGCAGGTCCATCACTGTGATCCCAGTACGCAGTACAGGAAAGGTTGGGAATAGTTTAAAAGAAAGAGAGGATTGACTCTTTGTTATAGTTGTAGAAGATCGGGACATCTTTCTAAGGAATTCCCTAGTAGAGGTCCTATTTACCTTTGTTGTAAATCTACTAGACATGAAGTTTTGGATTTCCCTAGAATGATTTCTAATGTTGAGAAGATTAACATGAGACAAGAAAACCATGAGAAAGGCCAAGAGACTACGAATATGCTAAAGAACCAGAAATAATCAGAGGCCATATTATTGGAGATGAAAGAAACACTGAATGATCACAGAGATATCAGTTTACCAGAGATCTTAAAAGAAAAGCAGTGCATAGAAACAAGAATAGGAGACTTCGACATAGACTCTGTATTGGACGCAGAATCACAGGTGAACATCATGACAAAAATTACTTGGGAAATCTTAGGAAATCCTGCTATGGTTCCTTCAATGGGAATAATAGGCTTGTTTAAAGGAAAGATGATAACCCTATGTGGAAGACTTACTCATGTACCTGTGAGTGCTCACAAAACATCGACAGAAGAAGGATTTGAGGTCATTTAGTTTGTCAAAAACAATGCTCCTTTTACACTTTTGTTAGGAAATACTTGGATCAAGAGAGATCAGATCCAAAGGAAAGAAGAAGAGGTGGCCATAGAACTGAAAAAGAAATAATTAAGGGATTTCATGGCTAGGAAAATAGAGAGATTAATACAAGCACAAGAGGATAAGTTAGAGAAACTGAGGGCCAGCAACCTGGCTGTCAAAGTTGAAAGATCACAAGAAGGCTTAAAGAACTTATCCATGCAGAAGAGAAGAGAAGCTACTCTAGAAATAATAAGAGAAGAAGTATTACCCTTGAACCCTGTGAAAGACCCTCAATAGTGCAAAGTTACTATGCTAAGAAAAGATAAGAACAAGAATGGAAAGAGGAATCCAGAGACGTAGATCACAGGGAAAAAAGAAAGAAAGCTCAGTAAGAAGAAAGAAAAGATAGAAAAATTGCAAGAGGTTCCAGAGAGGACTTCGTAGAAGGAAGGTTTGTAGAACTTGAACCTCACCAGAATAGAAGAACAACGCAAACTGTCACTTCTCCACAATGAAGAAATATGATCGTTGGAGGCATCCTGGCAATTAGAATGATGCTCCAGAATGGTTAGAAACACACTTAAGGACCGAACCCTCAGGATTTTTACCAAGGGAAGGTTACATATCGTGCCCTGGCACAACGAATAAAAGACACCTATGGTGATGTGGAGAAAGGGAAGAGGGGCTACAAGGTACCTTGCATCCAAAATGGGGTAGTGTGCCTAGCTTTCCAATTGATTGTTGGTAAGCTCGTTATGAAGAACAGAGTAATGCAGGTCATGGGGTTCATCTTCAACCTCATAGGAAAGTGCGTTGAAGGGTTTGAGATGAACTGAGCGAGATACCTCATCAACCAATTGGAGTAGGATTTCCGATAAGCACAGGACTAGGGCTGCAAGTTTCACTTCAGTTGGTTGTTGATCCTCATTTCCTTTGTCTCTTGGGAGATGCCAGAAGGAGAAACATTCCCAGAAGTCAAACTGCCATTGGTCGCGCAGTTCACTACCCTTTGTTATTCGAGAGACATGGCGAAGCAATGGCAGTCCAATGTGGTGTTCCACACCTACTACTTTTGGCTGAAGAGAGCCATTAAATCCTTCCCTCGCATGATGTCGAATACACTTCATAGGTTCAGGCCAATAGAGAAGCTCCGCACAGATAGGCATTTCATTTGAATTAGTGCGCACAGAGACGAACACAAGGAAGAGCTTCGGTACTATTACAAATTCACTAAATAAGATATGGAGGAAATAACCAAGGAATGGCCTGCAAAATTCCTTGTACTAGTCTAACAGATAGAATTCTCTGACCCTGACCTCATAGGAAGTCCTGTGGTCACCTGAGAAGAGTATGATGGACCCAACAATAGTAAGAATAAAAAGAAGGAAGAGGTGCAGGAAATAAACAACGCATCGGAGGAAACTGCGTCGGAGTCTCCTGGAGGAGGAGGAGATGACGAAGTAGACCAAAAAGAGGACGAAGGGGAAGAAGACAAACATAAACAGGGAAAAGTGACACCACCTAAAGATCCCCTTACAGAAGTTGAGACGTCGAAGAAAAGAAAGGTTTCCCCAAAGAAACCCTTAGCGCGAAAGAAGTCACGAGCCAATAAACCTCCATTATATACTTTTCTCATAGTGGATGATATTGACCTCATCATCGCCACTGTATCCAATAACTCAGAGGACATTTTGCAGCAAAGTGAAGCCAAATAGGAGACAATGTTTGACAGGATCGAGGCAGAGCTGAAAGGGGTACAACATGATATTTATTTGAGCTGCGCAGTGTCTACTGCATTGTTGTCATTAGGGAGAATAGGAGTAGGATATGAGCCTACCTAGCTACATAGACTAGCATATTTGACAGAGGCTCACCTTTAACTGGTCTAGGAGGGAAAGGAGAAGATCACAGAGGAATAAAAGAAAGAAAAGGAGGAAGCCTTATAGCAACACCAGATTGCACAACAAGAGAAAGATGACCTCCAAGCAAAGTTTTCACAAGATAAAGCACAGATCCAGAAGGAAAAAGAACAACTGCTAAGAGAGCAGATTGGAGTTAAAGAAGCAGTCACTAGAGCACTTCCCTCTGTGCTAGGCATGGCACAAATGGAAGAGGAAACAACTGAGATCCAATTAGGAAAGCTCGTTGAAGCCATTCAGCAACTCCAAGAAAGAGTACCATAGCTGGAACTTCAAGCAGTGTCGAGCACTCAGTAGGAAGTGCAAGATCAGAGGGAAGAAACTGTCTAGAGCGTAGTCAACAGAATCAAGGCATTGGCGTTAAATGGAAAGAAACTCAGTAACTGAAGTGCGCAGACCTATCAACACCTTGCAAAAGACCCAAAGTTGAGGACATTGGAGTCACAGCTCCAGGAGGAAAAGCAATAAGAATCAACAGTACAAGCACACTTGAAGCTGCTTTCAGCAGTGGAGAACATGAAAAGGTCATAGGAGGTGCGTGCAGTTCAACAATAGGTCCATACCATCTAGAGTAGATTCATGGAAGTGATCCAGAGACTTCAACTGGTGCAGGATGAAGCCGGCACAGTCTTTGAAGAGATCAAGGAACAAGGTGAACATATGGGACAAGTGGTCACCACAGTGGAACAACGCTTGGAAGGACCTTTCATCGAGATAGTCATTCAAGAGTTTGCCGAGCAGGAGGCTCTGGCGAAGTAACAAGTCGAGGAACCTCGAGGAATTCAAAGAAGAATTACCCAGATCAGAGTGACTCAACATGAGTCATAGGTGAGTGTTGGGGGCATTTTGGCCCTTGGCCAAGTTTTGGAGAACCTTCATCGTGTTTGACCACTTTTATGACTTCAACAGGATGGTCAGAGATGACGCGCACAGGCGAAACAAAGATCGTGGGATCTCACCCCTTTTGGCGGGATTTTTGGGTTTAGGTTTTATGTAACGAGTATGGGATGTCGGCCCATGGGTCTTACCCATGTTTAGGCTTCTTTTGTAATGTATAAATAAGTATCTAGCCGATGTAAGAAGGATTCAGTTGAAAGCTAGTGATCTAAGTGCAAATAGTTGTGAATTCTTTGTGCATACTGTGTGTTGAGAACTTGCAGAACTAAGTGCAAGTGATTGTAAGAAGGTTTTGTGTTGTTCCAAACTCAGGGAAGGAGGATCTGGTGAGGTGCACACAGATCTCCTATCCTATTCAGAGTTGGTTTTTTGGCTCTGTGAAAGTAAGGATATTGAAAGAAGATAATAAAGAGGATGAAGAGTTGGTGGATGTAGACCCACTCTAGTGGTGAACCACGTATATCCTGTGTTGTGATTTCTCTGTGTGATTGATGTGAATTATGCTTAGTGTTGTAATATGTATGTATGTAGATATATCTTATGGAGTATCTTAGTGCTTAGTGATATGAATGAATGCTAGAACTGATCTATTTCTATGTGCTAAGTGCTTGGATGTGTTATATCTTGTTGAATATTGCATTGTTCTATAATTCGGGTTTTACCTGCGATTTGAATAAAGGGTTAAAGACTAATGAATATTAACTAATAAGTTATCTGTTAAGTATTTTGATCACAGATCTATGTCCCAGCTAAGTTGTAGACACTTGAGTCCTGCTACCCCCCCTGCCTCTACCTCGGGTGAGACTTCATCTGCTTCGCAGGTCTTGTCGAAAGGGCCAGTAGTTAGGGTTTTGTTGGTGTTTTGTTGAAGAATTGAACCCTAGTTCTACCCCTATGCCAACACAACCAAGTGTTACTCAAAAGGGATGATCAAATCAAAACAACATTTACTACACCATGGGGAACATTCATATACTTGAGAATGTTGTTTAGTGTTATGAAAGAAGGTTCAACTTTTCAAAGAGAAATGGACTTTTCCTTTAGGTATTTGATCCAAAATATTATAGAAATTTACCAACATTACCTCACAGTAGCTACAAAAGAAAGGAACGATCATATCTCACACCTCAGAATTATCTTTTAAAGGTGTAAAAAATATGGTATTTCCTTGAACCCTAAAAAGTTTTTTTCTGGAATAGATATGGGAAATTTATTGGGGCATATAGTTTCATAAGGGGGGATATCTGTGGACCCAGACATAATTCATTCTATCAAGAGTGTATGTCCCCCTTTTAATAAAAATCCCCTTCAATCTTTCTTTGGGAAAATAAATTTCATTCGAAGATTTGTTCCAAATTGTTCTAAGAGAATAAAACCCATGAGTTCCTTGATAAATAAATATGTGGCATTCAGATGGGATGACAAAGGTCACTGATATTTTGAATATATAAAGAATACCATTTCCCAAGCCCCGATTTTGGTTAACCCTGATTACTCATGAGATTTCATGTTATTCTCCTTTTCTTCGCAAGATACCATTGTAGGTGTCTCATTGAAAAATGATGTTGATGACTATGAAAACGTTATTGTGTTCATGAGTAAAGTCCTTATGGATTCAGAATTGAATTATTTGATTATTGCAAAGCAACCTTATGCTCTATAAAAATATCTCAAGAATTTTAGAAACTATGTTGGTTATAACAAGATTAAGGCTTTTGTCCCTTACCCAGTAGTAAAATATGTTTTATCACAACAATATTGTATGGGTACTAGGGGCAAGTGGTTTTCCAAGATCCAAGAATATGATGTAAAGATAAAACCTACCAATATCATAAAGGGACAAGGGTTAGCTCAAATGTTGGCTGAAAGAAACGAAGAAGCCATACAAATGGGAGAAAATGAGCAAGCGAATATGGTGGTGAGTGAATTAGAACACAATGAATGGTATTCTGACATAATATATTAACTTAATAACTTATCATGCCTAGACCAACTGATGGACTATAAAATAAGGTCTCTCAGACTCAAAGCTATGAAGTATTGTTGAACTGAGGATGGGCTTGGCTGGAAAGATCCATATGGAGCTCTTCTTAGATGTGTGAACAAAGATGAGGCTAACAAATTACTGAAGGAGTTACACTCTGGGTATTGTCGGGGGAACTTCGCTCCTCGTACTACCTCTCACAAGATTTTGAGAGACAAATATTATTGTCTGACATTGTTTTCTAATACTCACCGATATGTCCACTCATGCCAACCTTGTCAATACTTTGTGGGTAAACAAAGACTCCCTGCACAACCTCTAATACCAGTGATTGTAGAAATCCATTTTCAACAATGGGGTTTGGATTTTATTGGTGAATTTAAGGAAAATTCAAGTAATAGTTATCGATGGATTTTGACCACCACATATTATTTCACCAGATGGGTAGACGTTGTTCCCACAAAGAAGGCTACTGAAGAGGTGGTCATGAACGTTTTGGAAGAAAGAATCATAACAAGATTTGGAGTACCCACCAAAATCACCACTAACAATGCCAACGATTTTAGCTCCCTTGCTTTAGCAAAATTTTGTTTTAAATATGCCATCAATCTATCCCACTCATAAAACTACTATCCCCAAGGAAATGGTTTGGTAGAATCAAGCAATAAGAATCTCATGAATATTATCAATAAGGTTGTGGGGGGGAATAAGAAGGCCTGGAATAGATAGATCAAGTACACCATGTGGGAATATCATATAACAACGAAGAAATCAACAAGAAAAACCTCATTTGAACTAGTATATGGGTTGGAGGCTAAACTACCCGTGAATCTCCAAATTTCCATCCTCCACTTTGCCCAATAATACACCATAGAAGAACAAGAAATCCGGGGACAAATTTACCAGTTAGTGGAATTAGATGAATCCAGGAGGGTTGCTTTGAGTCAGATGGAAAGTAGTCAAGAGAAGGTTAAGAACACTTTTTATCATAAAGCAAGTCATAGGGATTTCAAAGAAGGAGATCTAGTGTTATTATGGGACAAAAGGAGAGAGAAACCTGGTATGCATAAGAATTTAGAAGGATTACAGACATGTCCTTACAAGATTATGATTCAATCATGAACAAACTCTTTTACTTTAACAATGCTTGAAGGAGAGGCTTTGAAACTACTTGTGAGTGTTATCCACATGAATTGTTACTTCCCACTAGCAACATAGTAGGTAAGTTAGATAGGTAAGAATTTTTCATCCATTGTATATAACATCTGCATATCAAGTTAGCACAATTATAGTTTCATTTTCATATTTTATTCTTCCATTATGTATATATGTATGCTCATGATCATATGATAGATTAGAGATGCTCTTTATTTTTATATCATTTATGAACAAGGGGTGATATCACCACCCAAAGGATTACCAATACCTTTTGCTGAGATTTAGTAGGAACATGTCATACCAGAGATGTTGAGGTTCGCATGCGCTCTACGGTGAGCACATGTCCCTGAGTTGGAGCCATATGTTATACCCTACCCTAGGGATAACTAATTAGATCACATCTCGAGGTCCACATGTGCTAGAAATGGAGTATCGAGAGTCATACAAATTGAACATGGCCCCAAAGGGCCCCTCTTTTTTTCAGTGCAGTCCATTTATCAGTAGCAGCAGTATCCATCCCACCATTCTGGTCCTAAAGTAGTAGTAAGTCTTGCTCCATGAGGTAATGAGTCAAGGAATCATGGTATGTGTCACTCTGATTTTTGAAGCACTTGAATATGTTTCATTGAATTCTCCTTCATTTCATAATGTTTGCTTGGAAATTATTCTCTTTGACTTGTTCATACCTGGAAGGGTGAAATGGTGCCCTAGTAAGTTGATCTCCCTTTAGGATGGGTTTCCATTGGGTGGGTCTGTGAAATTCCATCGCCTATTCCCTCCATACTTACCACTTTTCATCTTTATTCCTCTCATATCCTCTTACCTTTGTTTGGGCATTGGGATTGGACATGCTAGGAATGCTTGTATCTTTCCTTGTGGGAAGAAGGGCCTAAAGGCCCAGAGGGTAAAAGTAGATAGAAAGAGTTAAAATCCAATATTGAAACCTTTTAGATTCTTTTCCCAGGGATTCCCAAGAAATCAGTAAAAATATTCTCGATAAGAAAAGGGAACCCATAATATACATATACACTCAAGGTACTAGTTTGTGGATAGGAGGTCTTATCACAAGCCAACCTATTATGACCATGGGCATGTAGAAGTATGAAACTACCACCTATCTTGTCACTAAACCAGGGTAGTGACTCTTGGTGGCATAGACAAGAGAAAGGGGCTCTCATAATGAGATATCCTTATCATCTCCGTGAAATGTTTGTGGATAACAATGTCACCTCTGGTCATCAAGACATGACAGTGGCCCTCAACTATTTACTTGAATCACAAAAGAAAAAGATCAAAAGCAATAAAGATAAGAGTAAAAAGCAATGAATGGGATAGGAAACAATAAGATTTATGACAAGGTGCAACTCTCCCTCTACAAAGGAACCCACATGTAAGACTTACATTTCCCTGTTATTACTGCACCCCATGCCCAAACACTTACGCTATGTCACCTCATACACTTACATGACTTGGATTGGCTCCCACCTAGGAAACACCTTAAAATTAAGGAAGGTTAACCCAATAGGACACCCTGAGACCTTATCCAAACATAACTTGTCAAAGTGCATACCGTCTTTGAGTATTTGTCTGGGTTAAGGGGGTTTTGAAGCACATGTTTGGGTAATTTAATTATTGGATGTGATTTACATGATATGATCCCTGTGACTTATGAACCCCTAAAGGGCATACTTATTGTTTCTCTAGGACCTTTCCTAGTGGATAGGTACACATGAGGGAATGATTAGCTTGGACTTTCATGGGGGTTTAAATCCCATAGACGGATGTTGTAACCCCATCCAGGGGCAAGAAGACATTGAATATTTTCACCAGGAAGAAAGAAGGACATTTATTTTGGAGGCACCCTCGCAGAACTAGACCCAAAGGGATCTTTCCCTTCAACATGGACGTTGGCCCTTGAAGGCCAAAGACATCACCATCATGACCCTAGACGTCATCTAGAACTAGGTTTTCATTTTGGAGGCAGTTGTGAGCTTGGTGGCACATGTGGGCATCATTTGGGGCCTCTCGAGTCCAAGACTTCAACATTATAGGCCCAATGTTCTACCTTGGAGCCTCAACATCACCCTATAAGGGCATGACATCACCCTTGGAGGTGTCTTTAGATGATAATTATGGATTTTAATGTAAATTGGCCAAGTCAACCTTAATTTTGACATAAAATTAATTAAGGGCCAAAGTTTTGTATAAATAGAGATAAAGTACTCTCATTTTGACACAAGAATTCCTCACACAAGAGTAAGAGAACTGAAACTGGTGCCCTACTTAGGGTTCACTGGCTGAAATTGTGATGCACACCTCTCTTTTGGAGTCTTCTACTTGCAACTTGGATCAATTTCAGTGAATTCATTTGGTAATCTAGTGTTTTCATGCATTATTATTCCTAGTGAATTAAGTAAATATGCTTGTTTTCATTAATTTTGAATGGTTATGGCATATTTTTGTGCCGATGATAAAGATTATGAAATTGCATGCTTGGCAAACCCTAGAAGTGAAGAACTTAAGTTATTACTTCTTCACTTGGTATTTGCTAGACTTTGCTTAATTGGTTTATATTGAAAAGCATCTAAAGCCCTAAAGTACTAGCTCTTTAGAGGTATTCATCAATTGTGGTTGCATCTAAATATTTCTTCAACTATCTAAGAAGGAGGAAAAACGTTAGGGCCTTGAAGTGCCTACTCTCTAATAGCTCATCTCCCCAAAGATTGAATCCCAAGAATAATTAAGTTACTACTCTTCTAAGATTCATCTTTTACTTGGATAGCATAATCATTTTGTTTCTTACTTCAAATGAATGTTGCTGAAATCTTGACTCGATAACCCTTTAAAGGCACTAGTCCTTACACTCCTTTTGTAGAGAGCTCAAACCAACACTCAAACCTTGAACCTTCTAACTTTCCCTAACTAAAACTAACTATAACCTAGCTTAGATAACTAATTTACTTGTTGCTATTATAAATCACTATTACAACCATCTAAATGCAACAAAGTTTCTACATAAATTACATTTAATTCTGGCTAAACACTTCTAAATTAGCTTGTGACAATTGATTATCATTGTTCCTAGGAAAATATATCTTTTCATTATCTTTTCAAGCAGTTTAGAGGCATATTTCTTGCAACTATTATAAAATACTTATTGTTGTTGTAAAATCTCCTTTTGCTGCAATTTTATATCAGCTAGAATATACTTCAGTGGTTTACTATCTTATTGAAGAACCAATATCATTTTGTACTTGAAAATACCATATTTTATATTGTTGTCTTGTTCTTGGCAGGTACACTTCATCCATTTTCTTTATCTCTTAATACATAAACTTACTAAGACCTTTTTTGACTTGAGTGACCAGTTAGAGGGGGGTATCTTTGCATCCTTGTTTTAGCTTCATCAACCCTTTAGGTCACTAGGCATGTCTCCCTTCGGGTAATCTTAACATACTCCTAAACAGAAAGGGGTTTCTTATTAAGGTGATTTTCATAGGTCACCCCCTTGTTATGTCAATCTTGCCTCACTTGCCTTGGGCTTTGGGAAAATACAGATTGTGCGATAACAGGCCTTAAAGGGTATTCCATTCCATTCTCATGCTTATGCTCTAGTCACTTGGAGACCTGTAGATGTCTCTGCACATATGCACCCAATTGGACCTCTCTGTACACTAACTAGAATGTCTTTACCCTGTGAAGGATTCATGGAATATTTCTATGCTTATTCTATACATAAACAATCATCTGTCACTTTGTTGTGAGATGTTTCATGCTTTTGTCAAAATTTCCACAAATATCAATGCATGTATATTTCACTAAATTTTGATATTTCTTTGTATTTGAAACTCCATAGTAATATGGAGAGACATGTTAACAAGGCCCCAATCATAAGAATTCAAAATCAATCATAAGAATTCAAAGTCAAGCAAGTTGGAAAAAAATAGTTACCATCATATGGATTTGCTATTATAAGCCATATGGTTGAAAATTTGTTATTTTTAATGATATAGATTTGCCATGCATCATATGCTTTAATTATATAAGCATTTTCCTCTTGAACATAAACAACGATGTTCCCATTCCTTATTTGTGAAGGTATGAGCCTACGCTCACATGCAACACTTATTATATTTATTTATTCATGTAATATAATCCATAATCATATCCATAATGATATCAATCATTCTTTTTCACTTATCATATATTTTTGTTCATGTAGTGTAAGATACCCAACGCTATCTTCTTGTCTTTGAATATAATTAGGTCATTTGACAGAGTGACTGAGGAGGTCTCTATATTACGCCTTCTTGACCTTTGGGTCGCTTTGGAGTTTATGACCTCTCAATTACCAAAGGGCCATTGAGTAATCTTTGGTTTGGCTGCCCATTGACTCGTGAAACATGTCTAGTTTTTGCGTTTTGCCTATAGAAATATCGCTGGTTTTGATGAATTCACGTGTATTCGCTGGTTTCATTTACAAAATCTAGAAGTCATGAAGGGCCGACTCTTTCAACTACAAATTCTAGAAATCCATGCAAATGCAGATTATTTATATAAAGAGGCCACATTTCGATGCACATTCCGCACAGTATCTGAAATTTATAAAAGTGGTCGGCCCTCCATTTTAATAAGATTTATCAACGTGGATGTATTAGTATTTTTTGAAAATTTGACATCCATTTCATTTTAAAACTCTATTTGGATCTTGTTTTGGATACAAAACCTCCACATACAACAAATAACATTGTGGATATTCAACAAATTAATTTTAAAAAATTTTAATTATATAATTTATTTTAAAATATGTTAAATTTGTATATTTTATTAAAAGGAAAATGAATTTTATTTTTTTATTATTTTTTTAAATAATAATTATTTTTAATTTTTCAAAAATTTAAAATTATTTTCATCAAAATTAACTCAAATTTATTAAACTTTAAGATTTATAAATTGATTACACATTCATATTTAAAATACATAAAAATTAAGTTAATAAAAAACAAACTTAATTTTTTTTTATAAATTTTATAATCAAAATTCCAACCCGTCAATTACATGATTACTAAATTTAAAAAAAATAATCGAAATTCCTACCCAATCAATTAGATGAATACTAAACTTTTAAAAAATAAAGTTCTTCATTAATTAACATTAATTAACTATTTTCATGTACATAAAATTAAACGTAAAAGTTAAGCCTAACAGATACTATAACACCAATGTTTGTTTGTCACGACCCCCCTTAATGAAGTTGTCTGGACAAAGTTATGTGAATACTTGCCCACAACATATATGGCCACCCATTGCACCACTCGCGATGGCGACCACAAAATCGACTCTGAAAGCTTTGCCACATGATTTATGGTTATGGGATTCTCCACCAAGATGGATCACAAGAGTATTCTCATTCTAATTTAGCAAAAGACATACAATTCTTATTAGGGTTAGCCTCTCTACTTTAGGTTACCTACAATTTAGTCAATTGATCTATGTGGTCATGTTATTTGAATAAGACCCATTAGATAGTAGTGGATAGTTATTTAATATAAAATGGTCAATTATATAAGGCTCACTAGATAGTTGGTACCCATTAATGATAAAACCACAAGTAATTAGGGTTTTTCTATTGAGAATCTATTTAAAAAGAATAGAGGTTGTGGAATGTTTTGTCTTTTATTGTTGTATTTGTTTCTTTACTCAATGAAATCTCACCTAACCTTAAGGGGCAAGTGAATTTTTTTTTCTTTTTCCTAAATATCATAACACTAGAATATATTTCACATGTTTCATCTTATTGGTTCCTTATATTTGGTTAAGGAACACTACAAATGGTTTCAAAACTATTTTCTCGGCCAACATGCCTCCAAATTTTATCATATTTTCTTTTAGGATAGAGATGTATTTCTACGTTTTTAAATAACAGAACTTGATTTTTCCTTTAGTAGATAAAAATATGGTGAGAAAAGAGTACACGCACAAAATACTAGTTGTGTCACTCAGTTGGACACCTTTGTAGCCTTTGTTCATACCCTTTTGAATAGTATAGCATTAGACAACACCTATATAGAGAATTGTATTCCATGTACACTCGAGGATATTAGTGCACCTGAAACAACCTCTAGATAAACATGTGGCCATCTTGTTGCTACAATACACCAATAACAATACTCACGGAGATCGCTCTCACATATTAGGGTATCATACGGTATGGCTAAGGACACGGTCTACCCTCCTTAATTGGTTCTATGAAATATTTGATTGAGCACTATTGTTTGAACCCTTCAGTATATCAGAGAGCTATAGAACTTGATACTCCTATGTCATCAGGACCCTATAAACCCTCGCAATTGTAGCCATCCAACAAAAGTATTACATCTTTGCATTGAGAAGGAATTTGGAAATTTTGTCAATGTAATAATATTAGCAAGGAGTAATAATCCCTCCACTCTAGAAAAAAAAAGAAAAAAACAAGTATGGGTTCCACCAACACCATTTAAGATACCTATCTCAAAAGATTCTTTGTGTTTCGATGATCGCATAGGTCCACCTCTCTAGTAACCCTTTTCGTGTGGACTAAACATAATAGTGTTCATGGTATGTTTGAAAATATTCCTTGCAAGATACTAGTTGAAATACGATATGTTGGGAATACAACTTTTCTATAATTGTAATGAGCGATATTTTAAAGGGAACAAATGTAAAGAACATAAATTATTTAAAATGGATGTATCCCCACAAGAACACTAATACAACATATCAACTAAAGACATCCATGAACCTTGTTTGGATGGTTACACCCCTCCTGTAAATGAGGAAAACACATTGCAATTTCCTTGTGATGGAGCCCCAAAATTACTTCTCATGCCTTATTAGGCTTTTTGACACCCCAAAAACTGAATTTAATTGGTTACATCAATCACCATGAAGTCATTTTATTGATTGATAGTGACAACACCAACAATTTTGTTCATAGGAGAGCAGTTGAAGAAACTAATTGTTATGTTCATCCTATACCTAATTTTCAAATTGTGGTAGCCAATGGTGGTATGATGAAATGTGGTGGACAATATGGAAATTTGAAACTCCAAATGGTTGAGCATCATCTCAAACTCACATGCTTTCTATTGAAATGGTTGGTTGCGATGAAGTTCTCAGGGAAGAACACTTTGGGACCTGTGACCATGGATTTCAAGAATTTATACATGAGATTCACTAAAGATAGACACAAACATACTCTTAAGCATATTACATATATTTCCCATGAGATTATCATTTCTCATTGCATAGAAAAGTTATCGAATAAAATGAACATATTCATTATTGTACAGTTCAATTCCATTCAAGTAGTCGACAACCCCCATGGGAAATTCATCATAAATTGGAGTTGGTCATTTCTAAACATCAAAATTTATTTGAAACACCCCAATTTTTACCTCCTTCAAGGTCAGTGAGCATGATTTTCCACTAATTCCTAGTAGTCTACTATCCAATTTGTGTTTGTATAGGCATGCTTTTGCACAGAAGAATGAAATAAAAAAGATCATTTAGGAATGGTTTAAGGTGTCAGGCAATTGGCTTAGGTTGATGGATTGTTGGTTTTCATTTATGTCAACCATTGGAGATTGATATTGTATATTGATTTCAACCCTTAGTGATTGATTTCAACCCTTAGAGAAAGGCTGGTAATGAATTTTGGTAGCACAAAGGTTTGGATAATGGACCTGAGGTTGTTTCATGTATAATGGTATGAGTTTTAATATATTTTAAGGTAAGAATATTATAGATGGATAGTACATGTAATTCCATTTCCGATGGTATTTGTAATGTCACATAACTTCTCACGGTTATAGAGTTATGGCCATGAGAAGTTGGAGAATCCAGGTTTGGATAATGGACCCAAGTTTGTTTGATGCTTAATGGTATGAATTTTGATATATTTGCAAGAAAGACTATTATAGATGAATAGTACATGTCATTCCATTTCCATTGGTATTTGGAACGTCACATAACTCTCACGGTTAGAGAGTTATGGCCATGTGAAGTTGGAGAACCCTCATGAGTCATCTAGAAACCCCAAAAGGTCAAAGTTGTCAAAGTGGTTTAAGAGATTTTAGAAGGTAAATAATAAAGTGAAGTGATGAGAGTACTATAAATCAAAGTGAGTACAAAAGAAATTATTTAAATAATAAAGTTAATGGAGAAATTAGAAGTGGGTTAAACCTAAATTAAGGGAAATGGGTTAAAAGGTAACCCCTTGAAGAAGCTACATGAAAGTATAAATAAGAGGCAAGGCTCTCTCATTTTAATCACACTTGAGCATTTTGAATATATACAAGTGCCTAAGGTAACCAAATGATATATAATCTGAATTTCAGAGGGAAGGTGAAGTAAAGAAGGCCGAAATTAAAGGGAGGATAAATTCTCTTAATGATGCTTTCTAAGGTATGTTATTTACAGGTCATCTCACCATTTTCGCAATAAATTGTTTTCTAGAATGATTCACAATGTGAAATAGGGAGGTCATTGAGGAAACATATCCAAGTATTTGTGATATAAATTTCATTTTGTGGGTCGTTGTATTTTTGGATTTACATGCGGTGGAAAATAGGGTTTGTGGCTAGTCTTGAAACTAGTCTAAAATAGGTGTTTCGGGTAAAAACGTCATAACTTATTCATAATAGATCCAAATTCAGTAAGACCAAATGTATTGGTTAGATTACATTCTGTAGTATTTTTTGTACAATTTTCCTATCCATACAAAACATATTATGTGTGGGGCATGCTCTACAAGTTTGCTTTCTAGAATAAGCCAGAATTCAACAAGGTATGTCATTTTTATTATAACTCCTTTTATAAGAGGTTCCAAGTAGTGAAATACGGAGGAATTGCAAAAAATACACTGAAGAACATTGTGTACCATTTGCAGATCTTTATTCATTTCAGGTACATAGTTATGATTATTGCAATTTAGGGTTGTTGACTAATCGAAAATTAGTCATGTGAGACTAAAGTAAAGTTTGATCAAATGCTAGTCTCATGTTGTTAAAGTCAAGGAAGGTTTTCAGGTATGTGATCATATATATCAGGTCTATTATAGAGTTACAAATCAGATTTGGATGATGAAATTTATGACGGATTTTGGTTGAGGTATGTTACAGATAGAGGTTGTATAACAGTGAGGTTGTGGCACATGGTTTGATGTAATGGTTTATAGTATTTGGTTATGGATAATGTGATGTATTGCTAGAGAACTTTTGATGGTTATATTGGTATATGTATATGGTATATGGTTGAGGTACATGTTCGGTACATGGTTGAGAAAAGTAGTTGATGAGTTGGCACATACATGAGGTGTATAGTTCATGAAGTTGGTACATCTTGATGAGTCATAGTTTATGTGTATTTGATGCATGATTGGTACATATTTGGTGCATGGTTGATGAACTCATTGATGGTAAAGGTTGAGGTACATATTGGTGTATGGTTGATGCACTTGTTTATGGTATAGGTTGATTACATGTTGATGTACAGGTTGGTGCATGGTTGATGCACTTTTTTATCATACATGTTCATTATAGGTTGAGGTACAGGTTGATGCATGGTTGATGCATGGTTCTGATTATTGGTATAGGTTGTTTGGTGCAGGTTGATATGTACATGTTTACAGCATTACATCTCACAATGATAGTGTGACAGTGGTTCCATCATTCTACTTATACTTCAGGGTTGTTGGATGAGGAAAGGACATGTGGTTGTAGCCACCTTCCAGTTGTAGCCGAATAACATAGGGGTTGTATCCTCCTTCTGGTTATAGCCAGAGAATTGGGGAGTTGGATATTCCCTCAGGTTGTAGCCTAAGAAACTAGGGGGTTGTAGCCTCCTTCTGGTTGTAGCCAGAGAATTTGGGAGTTGTATCTTCCCTCAGGTTGTATCCTGAGAAACTAGGGGGTTAGAGCCTCCTTCCATTTGCAGCTAGAAAACAAAGGAATTTGGTGCTTATAATGAATGTAATTCTTAAAGACATATACTAAAAAGCATTCTCTTGTTTTCTCCTTCTTTGGGTTTCCACGTAAAACATTGGTGTAGTGTGTATGTGTATGATTGCTCATTTGTTCATTGTTTATTTACTCTTCAACTATTGGATGATAATGCTACATTGATATAAAAATTTCATTTGTTGGTGAAAGATGATTAAATTTCTCTATTACTGATTCACCCCCCCTCTCAGTAATCCAACAATTGGTTTCAAAGCAGGTTCCTTCAGGAAGCAATTTAACCACTCGAAGGAGATCATGGATTATATTGAGAATGGAGTGCTACTATTTAATTTTCAGAATGGTTTAAAGTATGATATGTCGAGCATAAGTACGAAAGCATTTTTACATTCACATGGGGCATTATATTTGGCTATCAGTCGTTACAGGATATGATAGTTTGAAAATGGAAAATACTACAACCAATAAGGAATTGAATAAGAATAACAAAATAGCAATAGATTTCATTTGGAAAGGATTACCTAATCGAGTAAGAGAAAAGTTTGGTAAATGTTCATCAACCAAAGAAATTTGGGATAAATTACATGACATATATTCTTCACCCATCACAGATTCAAGAAATGTCAAAGAAAATGCAGGTACAGATCAAGAAGAAATATGTTCACCATGTCAAACAGATTCAGAAGATAAAGAGTACATAATCAACAAAGGTATGTTGTTTTTCTTTAATTTTGAAAAACATTGACATCTTGAAATTGAATGCCATGAAGGAAATGAGACAGAAAAACAAATTGAAAAAGAAGACAATTACGAGGCAAAATTTATTAATGCTTTAGATGAACTAAGAGAACAAAACAAGTCACTCAAGAAATAATTGATGAAACAAAAGGAAAGTGTTCACATTTTTGAAGAATCCCAACAGGTCATCAAGAACTTAAGAACTCAGCTAGAAGAAGCCAGAAAGATCAAAAAAAATCTTGAATATCAAAAGAAGTGTTTGGAAGCCAGCATAGCAGCACAGAAGGAAGAAGTTGAAATGAGAGAGAAGATATTGATAGATCATATTAAGGAAAGAACCAACAATCTAAACCAACTTGAGTCAGAGTTTGGTCAAGAAGAGAAAGTACTTGAAGAAGAAATAATCACATTAAAAATTCATCTTGAAGAAGGGAAGAGAACATAAGAAGTCATGAAGCCTCAAAATATTAAAGAAAGAAGAAGAGGTTGAGAATATTGAAGAATAAGTTGTCACATTGAGAACTAAAATCATCAAGCTCAAAAAGAACGTTGAATAGACAGAAACATCCACATCAATTACAGAGAATGAAGAGAATCACTCTAGGTTGCTAGAAAAGAAGAATGAAGAAAATAGAAAGAGTTATGCAGAAGTACTCAAAGGAGGGAATCATTGTTAATCAGAATCTAATAAAACTATTGAAGATAAATATTCAAGAAGACCATCTATGTTCAAGACACAAAGAAGCTTCAATCATGATCATGATCAGTCAAGGAAAAAATTCAGAAGGACTACACCAAAAAGAAGATCATTCATTCCTAGGTATGCAAATTTCTTTTATGGTCATTGTTTTTATTGTACTAATTTTGGACATAAGGTTGCAGATTGCAGGGATTATAAAAGAAATGTTCAAGAAAAAAGTGCATATGTGGCCACACGTAACATTGAGTGTTACAAATGTCATAACTATGGACTCATATCCAGTGATTGTAGAATCATGATCGATACTTCCATGAAAGAGAACACTGATATGATATATAAGAAAGTGTGGATAAGAAAATAGGAACAACAGGTGAAAAAAGACCAGGTACCAGAGATCACAAGATTGGCAATAAAACGAGATGAATAAAATTCTACAGAGAAAAAGAAAGATGTCAGATACAAAAAGGTTTGGAAAATAACTTAAATAAAGGAAGGACAAGTAAATAAGGAACAAGTTCAAGAGATTTTACTTCCAAGCATTGTAGTGAAAGATGAATCCATAGATAGAAAGAAAGAAGTTAGAGCTTAGAGAGATAATGAATATACCAATGAAGATGATGATGAATCTACCAATGAAGATGATTATGAATACACATCATAGAAGGAATTTTTCTGATCCACCTGTCTTAGAGACTCCCAGGTAATATGAATATTAGACAGGGGGAGTCTATGCGATAGTTGTGACAGACCAAATAACCTTCCTTCATGAATATTGCATAGTTTGAGAAGACAAATTCAGAGCAGTCAGTTAACAGAACTACAATTTGATAGATTAATCAAGACTTCATGATAGTATAATGATAAATGGGTCAATATTATGGACAATTGCAAAATAGAGTTAGGAAAGTATGGACAAAGATGGATTCGTAAGAACACTTAGTATGTTTGGACAGATATATGACAGTGGAGGAGAGCATGGATTCATAGATTGGTTCAAAGAGTGGTTTAGAGACAAAGGAACATTATCATAATGGATGATAATTACACAGGAAATGGGTTTAACAATGCTAATGGATTCTAAATTGACAAATATTTTTTGGACACATGCAGTTCATACAATAGTTCACATTCAAAACAGAGTAATGCTCAGAAACAAAAATGACAAAAATCCATACGAAATATGGAAAGGAGGTGAAAAAAACAACCTCTACATCAAGATATGTCAAAGCAACCAAGGAATGTTTATTTCTCAAACAAATTATATTAGAGAAATGCTAAAGAGGTTCAGAATGGAAGATTGCAAACTAGTTACCACTCCTGTGCAAACCAGTTGCAAGTTGAGAAAATATGATGATTCAAAGTCTACAGACCAGAGGAAATATAAGTCAATGATTAGTATATTACTATATGTGACAACATCTAGACCAGATGTAATGCAGGAAGTTGGACATGTGACACGATTTCAAGCAACACCAAAGGAATCACATGTATAAGCAATGAAGAGGATTTTCAAATATCTCAAAGGAACATAAGAGTTTGGATTATGGTATCCAAAAGGAAAGGATTTATCACTTATTGGCTACACAGATGCATATTGGGTAGGTTGCATTGATGATCGACGAAGCACCAACAGAGTAGTGTTCTACCTAGGTGAGTGTTTAGTATCACGGTTAAGCAAGAAACAATCATCAATATACTTATCTACAACCCAGGTAGAGTATATTGCAACAACAACATGTTGTACACATATTCTATGGATAAAACAAACTCTGACAGATATATAGATTGAGTATGATGATCACATTTCAATCTATTTATATAATACAAGCACCATCAGTATCTCAAAGAAACCGGTGATGTAGTCCAAGACGAAGCACATTCCAATAAAGTATCACTTTCTACAGAAACAGGTTGCAAAGAAGAACATGAGAGTTGAATATGTGGGCACAAAAGAACAAGTGGAAGACATCTTTACAAAACCGCTTCCATAGGAAGCCTCTAAGTATCTTTTCCAGAGACTAGGAGTAATTTCTACTCCAAAATGAATTATTTTGAATGATTATCTTATATGTATTAGATGTATATGAGGAATCACCATAAATAGGACAATTCAGGTTGGGAGATCAGTATCAGGAATATTTAATTAGGGGGAGCAGCCCCAGATGGAAAGATATCTTTCCCATTGATGACAAAGGGGGAGAGATTTATCATATGCAAAGGTAAATTCTTGGAGAGAGATCATAAAGGCATGTTTCCAAGGGGAGTGATTGTCAAAAGGAAAGAGTGAGCGATATGACTTTAGAGTGATACCCTTTGTCAAAGGGGGAGATATTATTCATATGAAGGGAGATAAAGTAATCAGAGACTTGTAAACACAAATAAAAATCAAAGGAATGTAGACAGGGGGAGCAACCCCAAGGAGAGTTCAGTCAAGGGAGAAGCCCCAAAGGGAGATACCCTTTTCCACTGATGTCAAAGGGGGAGAGATAGAAACATTGATGAGGATTATAAGCATAAATTTTATCATCGCTAAGTGTTGCCATCAATGTTGGTGTTGTCATCAATTCCAAAGGGGGAGATTGTTAGACAATTGGCTTAGGTTGATGGACAGTTGGGATGGATTGTTGGTTGTCATTGATGTCAACCATTGGAGAGTGATATTGTATATTGATTTCAACCCTTAGTAATTGATGTCAACCCTTGGAGAATGTCCAGTAGCGAATTCTGGTAGCACAAAGTTTTGGGTAATGGACCCAAGGTTGTTTCATGTATAATGGCATGAGTTATAATATATCTTAAGGTAATAATATTATGTATGGATAGTACATGTCATTCCATTTTCGGTGGTATGTGGAAAGTCACATAACTCCTCATAGTTAGAGAGTTATGGCCATGAGAAGTTGGAGAACCAAGGTTTGGGTAATGGACCCAAGTTTGTTTGATGGATAATAATATGAATTTTGATATATTTGTAGGCAAAATTATTCTAGATGGATAGTACATGTCATTCCATTTCTAGTGGTATGTGGAACATCACATAACTCCTCACGGTTAGAGAGTTATGGCCATGTGAAGTTGGAGAACCCTCATGAGTCATCTAGAAGCCCCCAAAAGTCAAAGTAGTCAAAGTGGTTAAAGAGATTTTAGAAGGTAAATAATAAAGTGAATTGATGAGTGTACTATAATTCAAAGTGAATACAAAATATATTATTTAAATAATAAATTTAATGGAGAAATTAGAAGTGGGTTAACCCTAAAATAAGGAAAGTGGGTTAAGATGGTTAAAAGGTAACCCCTTGAGGAAGATACATGAAAGTATAAATAAGAGGCAAGGCTCTATGATTTTAATAACACTTGAGCATATTGAGTATCTACAAGTGACTGAGGCAACCAAAGGATACCTAAGGCAAATTTAAGAGGGAAGGTGAAGTAAAGTAGACATAAATTCAAAGAAGGATCAATTCTTTTGATGATGCTTTCTAACGTATGTTATTTACAGGTCATCTCACCATTTTCACAATAACGTTTCTTATAGAATGATTCAGACTATGAAATTGGTAGGCCATTGAGAAAACATATCCAAGTATCTGTGATACAAATTTCATCTTGTGGGTCATTGTATTTTTGGAGTTACACGCTGTGGAAAATAGGGTTTGTGGCTAGTCCTAAAACTAGTCTAAAAGAGGTGTTTCGGGTAAAAATGTTATAAGTTATTCATAACAGATCCAAATTAAGTAAGACAAAATGAATGGGTTAGAGTATAGTCTGTAGTATTCTGTGTACAATTTTCATATCCATACAAAAAATATTCCGTGTGGGGCATGCTCTACAAGTTCGCTCTCTAGAATAAGCCAGAATTCAACAAGGTATTCCATTTTTGCTATAACTTCTTTTCTAAGAGGTTCGAAATAGTGAAATATGGAGGAATTGCATAAATACATTGAAGAACATTGTGTACCATTTTCATATATTTATTCATTATAGGTACATATTTATGATTATTGCAAGTTAGAGTTGTTGACTAATCCAAAATTAGTCATGAGAGACTAAAGTAAAGTTTGATATACTGCTAGTCTCTTGTTGTTAAATTTAATGAAGGTTTTCAGGTATGTGATCATATACACCAAGTCTATTACAGAGTTACAAATCAGATTTGAATGATGAAATTGATGAGGGATTTTGGTTGAGGTATGTTACAGATAGAGGTTGTATAACAATGAGGTTGTGGCACATGGTTTGATGTAATGGTTTATAGTATTTGGTTATGGATAGTGTGATGTATTGCTAGAGAAATTTTGATGGTTATATTGGTATATGTATTTGGTATATCGTTAAGGTACATGTTGGGTACATGGTTGAGACAAGTAGTTGATGAGTTGGCACATACATGAGGTGTATAGTTGATTATGTTGGTACATCTTGATGAGTCATAGTTTATGTGCATTTGACAAATGATTGTACATATTTGGTGCATGATTGATGCACTCGTTGATGGTAGAGGTTGAGGTACAGATTGGTGCATGGTTGATGTACTTGTTTATGGTACAGGATAATTAAACGTTAAGGTATAGTTTGGTGCATGGTTTATGCACCTATTTATGGTACTGGTTGAGGTACAGGTTGATGCATGGTTCATGTTATTTGTAAAGGTTTGTTGGTGCAGGTTGATTGGTACAAGTTTACAATAGTATATCTCATAGTGATAGTGTAAGAGTGGTTCCATCATTCTACTTATATGTGTTTTCCCTCGACCAAGTTTTGAGGAAACATTGGTCGGGTTTGACCACTTTTGGACTTTGACAGGCAGGTCGAAGATGGAGCGCCCAAGTGGAGCTAAGATCGCAGGATCTCACTTATTTTGTGGACCCAACAAGGGGTTAATTAGGGTTTTTGTATTAGGATTTTGTCATGTCGGCCCATGGGTTTACTCATGATTAGACCTTTTTGTAAAGGATGTAAAAGTATATATAGGAAGGAATGTAATGTAGAAGTAGCGAAGTGTGCATAGTGAAAGAAAAGTAGTATCTAGATAAGTGCAAGAGGCAAGTAGTTCTAAGTTGCTTTATGCAACAAAACTTGTATGTAAGGCTCTATTCTTCATAGAGGATTTGGCTTCGTGCCTTGACCTGATTTTTGGAAGGTGGATCTAGTGCTTAGTGTGCAGATCACCTATCCAGTCCGAATCTTGGCTCTATTTCTTAGTGCATAGGAGCAGCTGAATGTAAGATATTGAAGTAGAATAATAGAAGAAGAAGTAGTTGGTGGACATAGCCCCACACTGGGGTGAACCACATATATCATGTGTTGATAGTTTTCTTTGTATTGTAATGTTTATGCTATGAATTTTCTTAGTGCATTGAATTTTATGAATAATAGATAGATCTATGAATGCTTACTCTTTCGCTTATGTTGAATGTGTTAGACCTAACTTCTGATGCTAAGTATGATGTATATTTTATTATTGTTACTGTGTCAAACTGCACTTAGTCTTTGATCTACGATGTGAATAAGATAGATATATTAATGAATGTTGTTCCTAAGTACTATGCAAAGTGTTGTAATCATCGATCTATGTCCCAGCTAGGTTACAAAAACCTTAGTCCTGTAACCCCCTCTACCTCTACCTCGGGTGAGACTTGGCCTGCTTCGCAAGTGTTTCCGAAAGGGCCAATAGTTAGGGTTTTTTTGGTGCACTGTTGAAGCGTTGAACCCTCGGTCTTCCCTTGTCCCAACAAATGGTTCTATTGCCAGGACTTGAAACTGTGATTGTTGGGAACTGAAGTAAAGAAAAGAGAATATTTGTGCATAGATTTGATATTGTAGTGCGCAATATTCTATTTGACTTGTGAAGATATTTGCTAAGAAGGAAACATGATCTAAAGAAAAAGAGTTAATATCTTGAAAGAGGTAAAAGTTTTTTTCTTAGATTGAGTAGGATAAGTGAAATTTTTTGTTTTGAAAGCATGAATCTAGATATGTTTGATAGATTATGTCCTAGTCTGAAATCTAGGGTATAGTTAGAAGAAAGAGTTGATCTAAATAAATTTGATAGAAATAGAGAAACACATGTTATTCCTATGCACACAAAAAAAAATTGGACTAATAAGTGGATGCAGGAACCTAGAAAGAATTTTTGCAGATTACAGGCTCAACACTGTGATCCCAGTGCGTAGTACAGGATAAGTTGGGGAACGCTTAAGAGAAATAGAGGATTGACATTATGTTATAATTGTAGAAGACCAGGACAACTTGCTTAGGAATGCCCTGGTATAGGTCGTATTTGTCTTTGTTGTAAAATTGTTGGTCATGAAGTTGAGGATTGTCCAAGGATGATTGCTAAAGTTGAAAAAATGAGCATGAGTCAAGAAAATAAGAGAATGTTAGAGAATCATAAAGAGAAAGAATCATAGAAATCTCAGACTATGATAGTACAGTTAAAATAAATAATGGATAATCACAAAGATGTCAGATTATTAGAGATCTTGAGAGAAAAACAGTGCATAAGTATGAGAATAGGAGACTTTGACATAGACTGTGTCTTGGATGAAGAGACACTAGTGAATATTATGATAGAAAGCACTTGGGAAATTTTGGGCAAGCCTACTTGTTGGGCACCAAATTGGGCTATCTTTCTACTGCATTTCCATTACCTTTTTGACCTTTTTGCACTTATTTACCTATGTTTACTATGCTAAACCTGTAAGGTAAATATCCCTACCTTGTCTATTGGAATATTTTATTAATGAAATAAAGTCGCAGATTTTTTCCTATTCACAACACTAAAATGAATGTTTGACCACAGCTTCTGGAGAACAGGACCAAGGCTTCATCCCGCAGCAGATCCGCTATTCACAGCAACAACCAAACCATAAGGAGGCCGTGCAGCTGGAGTCGTAGATCCCTGAACCATCTTGGGCATCTCGTTGATCTTGTCTATCTTGTACTGGTGTCGTTCCAACTAATGTATATTTTTGGGGATACGATTACCATGTTTTGGGGAAAGAGGTTGTTCTCCCTCTCGATATATAAAAGACAATTTATTCTTGTAACTGGGGATGTCCCCATTGAGATTGTAATAACCCTTTTCAGATTTATAAAACACTATCTATTTTGTTGTCTTCATCTTCGTTGTGACTAACGCAGCCCTGATCAAAGAGCTGGGTCTGCTCTTCTGATCAGGTGCTGCATCTTTTTGTGTGTGCTATTTATCAATTTATACTTGTTGTTACAGTTGTGATTCTTATGATTACTTTTCGAATGTTGTAGTTAATCCAGTATGACAATAATGATTTGAATCTTAATCATGAACCCTTGGCCAGAACGAATTGTACTATTGCCCTTGCATATACCTTGCGCATTGCCTTGAAAGGATACGCACCCAGATTGATAAATTAATGTAGGAAAAGGGTGAATAATCGTTCATACCTGGACACCATCATTTTGGCGTCTTTGCCGAGGAGGCTAACAAGGTGCAAGACAATGATCCGGACCAACTAGAGGGTCAATCTCTCATCCTAGGGAGAGAATGAGTTTTTCTCACTCTGCTTCAGGTCCTGAGCGTAGGTGTTCTTTCCTCTTGTTTTTATTTTTTCTTTTCCATTTTTGTCAATCTCTTGTCCTGGGGAGGGAGGCGTTTTTTGATGCCCTGCTCCAGATCCTGAGTTAGATTTATTTCTTTCAAACCCTTGTGGTTTTTTTTGGAAACCATAGATTTTACCCTAGGGAGGGAGGAGTCTTTTGATTCCTTTCTCCATATTTGAAAAGTATCAGGTATTTTCATGGTGTGTTTATTCTTGTCTGGGGGAGGGAAGAGTCCTTTGATGCCCTGCTCTGGGCCCTGAACCTTAGACTTTTGTTTTTTTAGCTGCCTTTCTTTTTCGTAAGATATTTTTCCTTGGGGAAGGAATGGTCCTTTGACACCTTACTTCAAGACTAAAGCATTGTAGGTTCATGCCAAGACCCTCCATCATACCAACACTTGTATGAAAAAAGAACCGAATAATGGGGGCAGAGGGAAAGCCCCAAAGAACAGAGGACTAGATTTGGGAAGAAATACCTACATCCAACAGATTATAGAAAAGGCTGAATCAAAAACATCATTTCGCATAGCCGTGAGACCAAGGGCATGAAGAGTGAAGTCTGAGGGACAATCAGTAGATCAACCAGTGTTTTCTACAACATTCTTGGGTGATACGACACAGCAGGTCCCTCCAGCAGTTGAAGAAACATCTAGTAGCATACTTGACCAAGGAAATCTTATGCTGGTAACAGAGGGGGAAGAGGTCGCAAGCAGAACCTCAATAGAGTTAGAACACTCCAGCAAGAGAGAGAAGGTTGTAGCTGAGGGATCAAGTCATCAGAACACATGAGAAGGGATCGAAGGAGTATTTGCATCACCAAGGGACCGGGGAAGTGTTGCTAAAGCAACTCGGATCCAAGGGGTAAGGAAGCCTCAGCCATCTCCTACAGAGCTTGGTGAAATACCCAGCAGTTATTGGAAGATATTATGGCTCCCACAACCTCCACTATCGAAGTTCCAATCGGAGACCTGGGAGTTGGTGCGCCCATAAAGCCTATTCCATTAGCAGCCTTACCAAAATTTCATGGGCTTGTTTCAAAAGATCCCGACACATTTCTATTCAAATTTTACATACTGTGTCGAGGGTATGACTACATGACAGAGGACCAAAAGTTAAAAACTTTTCCTTCTACATTAAAAGGAATGGCTCTGCGATGGTTCATGGGCCTTGGAGGAAGCTCTATTTCCACATGGGATGATATGCGGACAACTTTTCTGGAAAAATACCAGGACTACTGTAAATCCCAGAACATTAAGGAGGAACTTTTCAAGTTCACACAAAAATAAGACGAGAGTTTGGAATATTGCATGGAACAATTCAAGTACACCTTACAGAGGTTGGGTCACTTTGACCTAGATAAGGAAATTCTAAAAATTATCATCCTTCGATCTTTCCGTGAGGACTCAATGGAACTATTGAACATTGTGGGAAAGGCAAACATCTCTAAGGAAAGCTTTGAAGGTATCTACAAAGTATGCATTCAATGCTCAAGAGGACTTGCAAGAAACAGACAAGGAATTCACTCAGTAAAAGGGTCTGGCGGAGGTGTTACAAAAGCAGAAATCGTAAACTTGCTAGACAATCTGAGGACGGATATCCTCAATGCCCTGTCAGCACAGATGCATATGCTGCAAGTAAAAAAGAAGTAGCTAGAATTGGACAGGACTATGGCGATATTATGCCCGACATGTAGAAAGAAGCATCCAGAGAGGGAATGTCCACTAAACTCCATAGAGGAATGTGCAATCTGCGAGCTAAATCATGCAACAATCTCATGCCCCTCCCTGCCAGGCCTGAAAGAAGTATTTCAAGGAACGGGGAAAGACATGGAGAAACTGTACCTCATGGGGTCTAGAAAGCCATGGAAACCTCGACCACGAATGGAAAATCAAGGTATGTTCTCAGATCCATCTCAGTATTTCAATAATTCTAATATGAATCCTCAATCCAGTCCCTATCCTTCCATGTGTCCACAATACCATTTTCCACCGTGGCAGCAGTGGAACCCTCAAGCCATTTCATGCTCCCCATGGGCTCCAACTTGGTGAGGATCCCTTCTTCGGTAGTTTCCTCAATCGATGCCTCAGCAACAACTCCAACTTCCCTCTAATGTGCCTACGGGTAATCAACCTACCCATCCTTAGCTCCCGATCCAAACTGATCCAAATCCTAATAGCAAGGGAGCTCATCAAACTGACATTCTTAACCTACCTTCATATAGCATTTCCACTGAAGAGTTGTACGAAACAAATCTACGATCATGGTGGACAGTTAATGTTCAACCTCCTCCAGTTACCATTGAACAACTCAATAGTGAAGGTAAGGAATCAGAACCAATTAGTAAAGAGCCAAAACAAACTAATAGAAACCAGGCACCTCCTGTAAAACAATATCAATCTGAACCACCTTACCCAGAGAGACTAACTTTGAGTAAATCAAGCCCTCAAGCTGAATTTGATTTATTATGAGAATTGCAGAATTTATTTGTTAAAATTCCCTGGTTACAAGCTATGAAGGATGTGCCAATATATGCAAAGACTCTTAGGGAATACTGTTCAAAGAAACCTGCAAAGAAATCCAAAGACCCCCTTACCATTCATGTTATAGGAAAATTATCAGATTTCATGACGGGAAAGTCAATGCCTGAAAAGTATGGAGATCCAAGAAACCCAATTCTAACGGTGCAAATTAATGGGGTACAGATTCCGAATGTGTTGGTAGACCTAGGTGCTGCAATCAACGTTATCACCACTGAAACCATGCATGCATTAGGTCTTCGCAACTTGAAACATAAACCTATAGTATTAGAATTGGCAGACTGATCCACTGTTAAACCTGTAGGGAAGTTGGAAGATGTAACAATTTTAGTAGATTCATGGCACTATCCCATAGATTTCTTGGTCTTACAGAAACAATCTTTGGTGAGCGGTCGTCCTTTGATTTTGGGTAGACCATGGCTGGCTACTGCAGATGCTTACATTGGGTGCCGATCAGGGCACATGGTTATTTCCAATGGGCACAACATTAAGAACTTAGTGTTATACCCACCTGCAGAACCAAACCCATCCATAAAACCAGCAAGAAGCAAGAAAATTTTATCTAGGAAAGAGTCTGAAACAAAAAATGAGGAATTGAGGCCAGTTCTCACTATTGGACAAGCCCTTCAGTTGAAAATAGAATCGGAATATGATGTAATCACCTCTTTTATGGATGATCCTTGCTCCGTTTCCGAAACAAATCAACAATTCCTAGAATCTATCCTAAGTTGTGAGACTTAGGAAACAATTGAAACAACAAAAGGATCAGAGGAGCTACCTGTTGATGCACCCAGTGAAAGTGTCCCAGTAGAACTAGAACCAGGAAAAACCCTGAATATTAATCCAACCCTATCAAAATCCCATAAGAAGAAACTCATGGATGTCCTTCGGAAATAGAAAGAGGCCTTCGCCTAGGATTATACAGATATGAAAGGGATCCCTACTAATTCATGTACCCATCATATATACATTAAGGAGGATTGTCGTCCTGTGAGACAACCTCAAATAAGGATGAACCGCACACTGAAAAATGTTGTGAAAGAAGAACTTCAGAAATTACTACACGTAGGTTTTATTTACCCCATCTTAGATAGCCAATGGGTCTCCCCATTAGTAATGGCCCCTAAGAAAAATGGTAAATGGAGAATATGGGTGGATTATCGAGAATTAAATAAGGAAACGCAGAAAGATCATTTTCCTTTGCCATTTATTGATCAAGTTTTGGACACATTGGTTGGAAAAAAAGTTTTTTTCTTTTCTAGATGGGTTTAGTGGGTATAACCAGATCCAGATAGCTCCTGAAGATCAGGATAAAACCACTTTCACATGCCCCTGGGGAACATTCGCATATCGGGTCCTTCCTTTTGGCCTATGTAATGCTCCTGCAACATTCCAGAGAGAAATTTTGGGAATATTCTCTGATTTGATAGATGATAGTGTTGAAATCTACATGGATGACATTACTCCATATGGGGATTCATTTCTTGAAGGCCTGAAAAATTTAGAAAAAGTTAGCAAAAGGTGTATACAAGCGCGTGTCTCGTTGAGTACGACAAAATGCCATATAATGATGGAAGAGGGAATTATTCTGGGACATTTGCTCTCAGCTGAAGGAATCTGGATGGACCCAACAAAGACAAAGGTAATTCAGCATTTCCCGACACCCAAAACGCCCATGCAGGTATGCAGCTTTATTGGTTGTGTTGGTTATTACAGGCGTTTTATAGAAAATTTTTCTAAAGTAGCACATCCACTTTTTCAATTGCTAACAAAAGATTCAAATTTTGTGTGGACAGAGGACTGTGATGCAGCCTTTACGAGAATTAAGGAATTGGTCTATAGCCCTCCAATCCTTAGAGGGTTGGATTGGGCATTACCTTTCCATATTCATATGATTATTTCCAAAACAATGGTTGGTGCAGTATTAGGACAACAAGAGGAAAAAATACCATACGCAGTTTACTATGTTAGTAAGAATTTGGCTCCTGCTGAATTAAACTACACAATGACTGAGAAAGAGTTCCTTGTTGTCAATTACGCCATCAGTAAATTCAAGCACTACATTACTGAGTATCCTACCTTTGTGCATATTGATCATGCAACTATCAGGTATTTAATGAATAAACCTATTACCCCTGGTCATATCACAAGATGGACCTTGATACTGTAGGAATTTGATATTACTATAGTAGATAAACCAGGGAAGGACAATGTGGTTGTTGATTTCTTATATAGGATAGAACATGAGGGTAAGGATACACCGATTGAAGATAATTTTCCAGATGAACATCTTTTTGCAGTATTTGCTAACACTCCGTGGTATGCAGATATTGCTAATTATCTTGCTTTAGGGAAGGTACCTCGTCATCTGTCATATAACGAGAAAAGGAAGATTATTCACCAGAGTACCTGATATTCATGGATGGCAGGATATCTCTTTCATATAGGGGTTGACCAACAGATTCAGCGTTGTGTGGCAGAAGATAATATCTATGAGATACTGAAGGCTACACATGATGGACCCTGTGGAGGACATTTTGCTGATAAAAGAACAGGTCACAAAGTTCTGCAAATGGGATATTACTAGCCCTCCATCTTTCGTGATGCCTGGGATTATGTCTGAAGGTGTGATAGCTGCCAACGGATGGGACAACTTGGGAAAGAATATGAAATGCCTCTATAGCCCTAGATAGTCCTTGAACCGTTTGAGAAATGGGCCATTGATTTTGTTGGACCCCTCAACCCACCTTCTCATCAAAAAGCTTACATCCTGGTCTACACTGATTATGTAACTAAATGGGTGGAAGCCAGAGCAATCACAAGAGCAACAGAACAAGTAGTGGCAGACTTTCTTTTTGAAGAAATCTTTGCTCGATACGGTACTCCAAGGGAAATTGTGTCAAGTTGATGCAGAAATATGGAGTCAAACATAGAGTGAGAACCCCCTATCACCCCCAGATGAACGAGAAAGTAGAAAGCACAAACAAGGTATTGGAAAATATCTTGACAAAGACAGTAGCAAGTCATCGCCAGGACTGGCAACAGAAACTTCCAGAAGCTTTATGGGAATACATAACAACATGGCGAAACACAACTGGGCTTTCACCATTTGAATTAGTCTATGGGAAAGTCCCCTTGTTTCCAGTGGAATTTGATATCAGTACACTCAAAAAATCTCTAGAAGTAGGCCTAGACCCATCAGAAGCACAGAAACACCGACTGGAACAACTGAATGAGTTGGACGAGATTTGGTTAGTAGATGTCCAGAAGACCACTATTGTTCAACAACAGAGAATGAAATGGCATGATAAATTTATCAAAAGTAAGGTGTTTCATGTGGGATATTGGGCATTACTTTACGATTCTCGATTTAAGGATTTCAAAGGAAATCTTTGCACTCGCCGGATGGGGCCATATCAAGTGGATGCAATGTTCGATAATGGAACGGTTAGATTAGTTACAATAGATGAGAATCATACCTCGTTCTTAGTAAACAGACATCGTCTAAAGATATACCACCATCTAGCCTCTAGAAATGCCTTTGTCAAACACCTTTCTGAATCATCTAATTT
>SNQJ01S0008366.1:13581-29571 GCA_010110895.2 Picea sitchensis | reverse complement strand
AACAAAGGAATATGGCTAGGAGAAATGTAACACTCGGCGTTGTTACTCCACAGGTGTGTGTTGTTAATCCACTAAGTGTTGTTACTCCACTGGTGTGCGTTGTTACTCCACTAAGTGTGGTTACTCCGTAACTACTATTACTCCTCAATTGTCGCCGATGTTGTTACTCCACAACTGTCGTTACTTCGCTGATGTTGTTACTCCGCAATTGTCGTTACTCCGTCGGTGTTGTTACTCCACCGGTGTTGTTACTCTGCAACTGTCGTTACTCCGCCGGTGTCGTTACTTCGTAACTACCACTACTCTGTTGTCACCGTTACTTCGTCGTTGCTGATTATTCACTGTTGTTTTTACTCCTTGTTGTTGTTACGCACTGTTACCGACTACTCCGTCAAACATTTTGCTGTTACTCCACCAAAAGGTAGGTCCCCAGGTACGTCTCTGCCGACTTTTATGGATTTAATTAAAATATTCCAAAAAGACAACAAAACATGTCATGGACGGCCGTAATTAAGTTGGGGGGGGACCATCATAATAAATGACGACATACCACAAAAAAAAGGATTTATGACACACGATCCTCACCAAACATAATCCAATGATTTCGGTACTCCGTAATCATAACTTGATATGTTGAAATCCATACTCGTACGCCCAGAGTCATAATCAGTCACCTCCCCAACACGCTACATTAAATTTCTGATAGTACCACCACAATCTATCATCATTTTCAAACATACCAGCACTGTTTCATCCGTCGTTCCCAAAAGCGATATGACATTATTTCAGTTGCCAATGGTTTGGAGCCCTGTCATTTTCCCCTACCAGCTAACTGCATTCATCGTGATGACTTCGCTTCTGCATCAATGGGTGGATGATCTGTGTGGCATGAGCCTAAAGACACAATGAAAGTTTGGAATAATCAGGAGGTATGGGAGGTCTTTGAGAACGCGGGATGGAATGTTTATTTTGACAGGTTAAAAGGGTCGAACGAAGAAATTGCGACAAAGTTTGCACTCAACCTGAGAGAAGGAAGCTCTCGGGTCCGCGTAATTGAAATTCCTGTAACAGAGGAAGCCATCGCAAAAGTCAGTGGACTCCCTCAAAACAAACAATGATGGTTTTCAAGAATCTCTGTCCTTCCAAAGTTTCCCGAAGCCTTTTTACAGGCAGGAGAAAGCATCGTGCAGAAGGGTCGAGGATACGACCGAAATTTGTTGTCGCATCCATGGAAAGAAGTAATTGAGTTCGTCATGAGATATATGACTTGCGAGGGGAGATACTCCACCATATTCAAATACCATCTCCGAATACTAACTCAACTTAGATTTCCCCAAGCAGAGGCTTTCTCACTGAATGTGCCTTATTTCTTATTAAGAAGCCTTCACCTAATGGCACATTCTTCTCAGGAGTCGCGACAGGTATTGGTTGTCATCACTCACCATGGGCTGGTTCATCTGTTAGTAATGAATACCATCAGACGAATCCTGATCCCGTGGGAAATATTTTGGGATTCCACAGAGGAAGAAGTAGAAGCCGTTGTGGCTGCTAGGGAAGATGAACCAGAAGCCACGGAGGAGGAAAATGCAAGAGAAGATGACTATGTTGACCAGGAGGAACTGGAAGAGATGGAGATGGAAGTTGAAGCATTTGAAGAAGAGGCTTCTCCCCAAGAGCAAGCCGAAACCATGGAACCAATGGAAGATGTGGAAGTTGAAACAGAAAGGCCCACTAGTACCACAACTGAGGAAGTCCCCCAAGAACCAACCTCGCCTGTGGAACTAGCAGAGAAATTTGATAGCAGGATAACCACAGAAGTGGGGTCACAACAGACAGGAGCGGGTGAATTGGTAAATATTGCAACCGAGGGTACTCCATAGGAATCTCCTGTCACCATGGAGTCGATGGAGGAGGATAACCAGAACGAAGAAGAGGTCGTGACCACCCCGACCATAGAGCTCATGGAAGAAGTGCTAAGAGAACTAGGGCATGAGGTTGGCGCTAAATCACAAGAACTAGCATCGACCTCGGGACCAGATATTGAAGATCCCTGCCAGTTCTCCTTTTTCTCCTTTATTCCAAGAGGAGAAAGGTGAACTCGTTCCCTTTGGCGCACAGAAGAAGATCTCACCATTCCTCCAATCCTATCACAAAAACCACAACCGTGTGGGGTGGATGATACTCAAACAAACACATTCGTAGGAGAGCATCTTGCAAGGGCACCACCAGTCATGGTGAGCGTACAACAAGAGGAAATAGCTGTAGGCGAAGAGGAGGGACCAAGTGAAGCAGTCCCGACGAATGAGCCAATGGAAGAGCCAGGGGAGAAGGTCGTTAGACTCCTAGTCAAACAACAACATCAGCTACAATTTAAAGAGACAATGCAGCTTAAGATGGAGGTCAGGAAACTAAGGAAATAGGTACACAAAATGTAGGAGAAGATGAAGAAATACAAGAAGCAAGCTAGAAAGTCCAAGGCCATAGGAGTAGAAACAGAGACTCAGACAAACCAGGTAGCCATAACCTCTGCTGCTACTCAAACAGACCCGATCGAGTGATTGTTTGAAGACCGTGAGAATGCCTTAAAGGTCGAAGTGCAGACTTGGAAATCTATTGTGGCTCAGTATCAAAATGAGGTCAGAAGAACTCAAGAATGAGCCTCCACAACTATTTTTGAATATGTGGAGTGTATAGACATCATGAGACTAAGGCATGCGAAGCAACAACTCAAGATGGAGCAGCTGGAAAAGCAAGTGGCAGAGCTGAAAACTGATAAGGAGTAGATGTTTAATTTGGCGCAAGAGGTGATGGCATGTTGCCCCCATTCCTCTTGTTATTCTTTATTCTTACATGAACATTTTCTTTTATTCTGCATGGAGAGCATAAAAAATGAGATTAGTTATAAAATAGAAAATGGTGTACAATTCCTCCGAATAATGAGGCACCATGACGTGCCAACTCAACATTTGATGTGTGAATTTTACCTGCATGGATATCTGTTGTGCTTGGATAGAGAATTCAATCTGGTCCCGTATGTGGGAGACATTCATTTAAGGGCCCTCACCTCTTACACTTTCAAGCAGATCAACTGGCAGAAGGCTTTTAACACATTTCAATCTAATCAGGTTACAAAGTCGTTTATAGTAAGAGGAGAACCTGAAAGGTCAGTCACCATGTTCACTAAACACAACATATTTTTGGGAATTGAGGCAAATAGAGATAGAATGTTGAGGACACAAAATTGGTGCCTTGATCTTTGCGTTAAGCAAATAGTCACATTTCATGAAGAGTCCCTTGATTGTTGTCAGAAAAGGTGGATGATGACACCTACAGCTGTCTAGAACAGGGAACCTTTTGGGGCACCAAATTTTTCATGAGTGCTCCCCAGAGTGCCCAGATATGTGGCATGTGTCCGAACAAGTGGGGTATGTTGGATGGGACTCTGGCTTTAGTTTCCCACTATTTGGTTGCCAGTAAAAGATTACACTCCAGCATATATCATCCCGGAAGATTGGTGGGAAGAAGTTCACCTTTCAGATGGTTTTAAAGTTCCACAGATAGAGATGGTCGAAGAATATGATCTCTCCCATTTTCAGGAAGCCAACAGTCAGCGAAATCCAGACCGGCAGAGGCGGCGAACTGCATGAGGGCATGCAGAAGGCTAGTTGGGGGGAGATGTTGGGAACCAAATCGGACTATCTTTCTGCTACATTTCCATTACCTTTTTGACCTTTTTGCACTTATTTACCTATGTTTTCTATGCTAAACCTGTAAGGTAAATATCCATGCCTTGTCTATTGGAGTATTTTATTAATGAAATAAAGTCACGGAGTTTTTCCTATTCGCAGCACTAAAAAAAATGTTTGACCACAGTTTCTGGAGAACAGGACCAAGGCTTCAACCTACAACAGATCCGTTATTCACAACAACAACCAAACCATAAGGAGGTTGCGTAGCTGGAGTCGCAGATCCCTGAACCATCTTGGGAATCTCGCTGATCTTGTATATCTGGTACTGGTGTCGTTCCAACGAATGTATATTTTTGGGGATACGGTTACCATGTTTTGGGGAAAGAGGTTGTTCTCCCTCTCGATGTATAAAAGACAGTTTATTCCTGTAACTGGGGATGTCCCCATTGAGATTGTAATAACCCTTTTCAGATTTATAAAACACTATCTATTTTGCTGTCTTCATCTTCGTTGTGACTAATGCAACCCTGATCAAAGAGCTAGGCCTACTCTTCTGATCAGGTGCTGCATCTTTCTGTGTGTGTTATTTATTAGTTTATGCTTGCTGTTACAATGTGTGATTCTTATGATTACTTTTCGAATGTTGTAGTTAATCTAGTATGACAGTAATGCTTTGAATCTTAATCGTGAACCCTTGGCTAGAACGAAGTGTACTCTTTCCCCTGCATATACCTTTCACGTTGCCTTGAAAGGATACGCACCCGGATTGATAAATTAATGTAGGAAAAGGGTGAATAATCATTCATACCTGGACACCAACACTACTGTGATACCTTCATTGGTAAGAATAGGCTTGTTTAAAGGAAATATGATAACCCTATGTGGAAGAGTTACTAATGTACCTGTTATCATCCATGGAACATCGACTCAAGAAGAATTTGAAGTTATTAGGTTTATTGAGAACAACCCCCTTTTCCTCTTTTGTTAGGAAATAATTGGATCAAGGATGACCAAATCATAAGGAAAGAAGAGGAAGAAGATACAGAAAAGAAAAAGCAAGAACTAAGGGATCTCATAGCTAGAAGAATAGGTCGACTGATGGAAGAACGAGAAGTTGAGTTGAAGAAGCAGAACACAAGAGAATCAATTGTCAAAGTTGAAAGAGCGCAAGAAGGTGTGAAGGAATTATCCTTGCAAGAAGAAAGTATATCCACCCTGGAGTTAATAAGAAAAGAGGTATTACCTTTGAACCCTTTGAAATAACATCAACATCGCGAAGCTACTACACTAAGAGAAGATAGGAATAAGAATGGAAAGAGGAATCCAGAGACTGATGTCATAGGAAATAAAGCAAGGAATCTCAGTAAGAAGAGAGCCAAGTTAGAAAAATTATAGGAAGTCCCATAGAAGACTTCGTAGAAGGGAGGCTTGCAGGCTCTAAACCTTGCTGGAACAACAGAACCACGCAGAATGGGACTTCATCCTGGTGAAGATATATGACCGTTGGAGGCACCCCAGCCATTAGAATGATGCTTTGAATGGCTAGGAAACACATTTATGGGAGACTAGACTGCATTTGGGACGTTGAGACCATGCCACAATGGACTGATTCATATTAATTAAGGCATTCCTGTCCATTGGAGGAATCCATTACGACATTTGCTTATTTAACCCAATGGTCGATGTGTCTAGACCACTCTTTTACACCCATGATTATCTGAGAGAACTGATTGTGTATTGATTTGTGCTATCTGAAGCTATACCTCACCATCTGTTGTTTACCTCGGTTGTCCATTCGCCTACCCTGACCGGTCTATTTAACAGTGAGAATGTCGAATGAACGCATTGAGATGGAAAATTCTGTCGAGGAGGTTCTTAGGAATTTTATGGATGACAGAGCTATGTCTGAGGGAGTATATGCATCATCAACTAGGGGACTGCAGGCTTCCCCCTCGAATGGATGAAAATCAGGATGTACCAACCCCGCTACTGAGAAGCAAAGTAAGCATCGCGACGACCTGGCTTATGCGAAGAAGATCCCATCGATATTACCTGATTACATCCCGCCTTTGGCTGGTGCGGTTAACTGCGACAACATTCCACGAGACTTTGAGTATGCATTGATCACCGCGTACATCTCAAAGGGGATACACGTAGAAGGAATCTAGTTGGGACAGATCCCAACATTGAAGAACAGTGATTTCAATCTCGACGACAAAAAGAACTATGCGATGCTCGCACCCCATAGATACCTGATGAAGACTACTAGAAAAATTCCTCGCATAGTCTCCCAACTGTGGATTAAGGAGCTTGCGCAGTCCATGATATTGAGCATAATGAAGATTCCTCACTTTGGTCGACATCAGGAGGTTAACGCTTGCGTTAAAATCCTCTTGTTGTGTTATCACGGAGGATACCTATGGTTGGCGCAATACTATGGATCCGATGTTGATCCACCTGATCATAGGACTGAGCATGTAGGGACCTAACCCTCAACAATTATACCCAGGGAAGACTTTAGATATCTCCCTGGCACAATGCATAAAGGAGGCATACAACGAAGTTGAGAAGGGAAAGCAAGGATACAAGGTAGCCTCCATCTAGGATGGTGCAGTGCGCCTATATTGTCATCTCATAGCTAGCAAGCTAATCAAAAAGAACTTCCCAACATAGGTCATCAAGTTCATGGTGGACCTCACAGGAAAATGTGTGGAGGGGATGAAAATGAATTGGGAGAGCTACCTTGTCAACGAGCTCAAGAAAGACTGCCGTGAAGCGTAGGATCAAGGATACGAGTTCCATTGTAGTCGATTGCTTATGTTGATCGCATTTGTCTCTTGGAAAATGCTGGAAGGAGTTGCCTTCTTGGAGATTGAACCTTTGGATACATTGGCTGTGAAGTTCTCCACTCTATGGTACACGAACAACATGTCAAAGAAGTGGAATTCAAACACGGTGTTCCAATCCTACTATCAACAGCTGATGGTTGTAATAGAATTATTCCCTTGCATGAATTCATGAAAATTACACCAGTACATACCATTATCTAAGTTTCACACAGTTCGACATTTCATATATATCACTGCATGCAGGGACAAGAGCAAGGAGAAATTACAGTCCTACTATAAATTGACCGACGAAGATATGGAGGAGATCACCAAGGAATGGTCGACAGAGTTCCTTGTATTGGTTGATGATGCATAACTCTCTAACCCTGACATCATCGAAAGACCCTTGGCCACCTGGGCTGAGCATGTTGGATAGACCAACACGAAGAAGAAGAAGAAAAATGAGGAAGTCCAAGACATAGAGACTGATGAGGAGAAAACTGCCTCAGAAGAAAGTAGACCTGGCTCACCCGCAAGAGGAGGAGGAGATTAAGTAAATCAAGAAGAAGGAGGGAAAGAAGGAGAAAAACAAGGAGAAGATGAAGCTACACTATCGAAGGACCCCCTTACCAAGACAGAAACATCAAATAAGAGGAAGTTTTCTCTGTAGAAACCTTCAGCAAGAAAGAATACCCTTGAAAGTAAGCCCCAACTAGAGGCTATGCTCACGGAGGATGACATTATTCTAGTCCGTGGAGTGATGGAGGATGCATCTGAGGACCTATTACAGAGATATGGCGCAAATAAAGAAGAACTGTATGTAAGAGTTGAGAAGGAGCTGAAGGAGATACAACAATCTATTCAAGTTAGCCGCGCAGTACCTACTACGCCCTCCCCATCGGAGAGTGCATATTTGGGGAATGAACCAAATCAACTTCAAATATTGGTAGATGCAATAGAGGCTCGGCTTCAGCGAGTGCAAGAAGAGAAGGAACAGGCTACAAAATCCCTGAAGAAAGAAAAAGAGGAGATCTTGGAGCAATTGCGAGTTACGCTATATTGTGTAACCGCATTTGAAAACAAGAGAGATGATTTATGGGTGATGCTCGAGGGAGAAAAAGCGCAGATACAGAAGGAAAAGGACTATCCTCTCGCAGAGAAGACTGCAGTCAAGGAAGTTGTGAGAAATTCACTTCTCTCTTTGCCAGTCTCGGCACAGGAGGAACATGAGGCATCTCAAGTCCAAGTGATGAAGCTCACTGAGGTCATTCAACAACTTCAAGCAAGGGTAACGGAGTTGGAACTTCAAGAAGTACCTAGAACTCCATAGGAAGTGTGCGACCAGAGAGAGGAAGCCGCTAAGAGCACAGTGGAAAGGATCAGGATCCTTGCCTCAAAATGAAAGAAGCTAAGAAACAGAAGCACGCAGACCTACGAATTCCTCAAGGAAGACCCAGATCTTAGGAAGTTGGAAACGCAGCTATAGGAGGTGCAACAAAATGAACTGACAATTCAAGCGTAGATGAAGTATCTCACTGCAGTCGAGAGAATGAAGAGATCACAAGAACAACGTATGGCCCAACAAAAGATTATTTCCATCCAGGGCAGAGTCATGGAAGTCACACAAGGGCTACAACCGGTGTAGGATGAAGCTTGCACAGTGTTTTAAGAGATCGAAGGACAAGGCTCGCAACTAGACCAAGTGGTTGCAATAGTGGAAGAGCACCTAGAAGGGCCTATTACCGAGAAATTACTCTAGGATTTTGCTGAGCAGGAAGCTCAGGCAAAGAGACAAGTTGAGGCATCTCGATCTAAGATCGATGCCTTCGAAGCAGTGTTGCCCAAATCTAAGTGACCTGGGACAAGTCACAGGTGAGTGTTGGGGATCTGTTGGCCCTCGACCAAGTTTTGAGGAAACATTGGTTGGGTTTGACCAATTTTGTACTTCGACAAGATGTTCGAAGATGGAGGCCCAGGCAAAGCTGAGATTGCGGGATATCACTTATTTTGTGGACCCAACAACGGGTTCATTAGGGTTTTTGTATTAGGATTTTGGGATGTTGGCCCATGGGTTTACCCATTATTAGGCATTTTTGTAAGGGATGTAAAATTATATATAGGAAGGAATATAATGTAGAAGTAGCGAAGTGTTCTTAGTGCAAGCAAAGTAGTATCTAGATAAGTGTAAGAGGCAAGTAGTTTTGAGTTTCTTTGTGTAACATAACATGTATGTAAGACTCTATGCTTCATAGATCAAATTTCTAGTGTGAAGCTTGTCTTTGTGGCTTAGTGCACAGGAGAAGGTGGATGTAAGAGATTGAATCTGAATAATAGAAGAAGAAGAAGTTGGTGGACGTAGCCCCACACTGGGGTGAACCACGTATATCATGTGTTGATGGTTTTCTCTGTGTTGTAATGTTTATGGTGTGAATTTTCTTAGTGCATTGAATGTTATGAATAATATATACATATATGAATGCTTAGTGCTGCATTTATGTTGAATTTATTATACCTAACTTCTAATGATAAGTATGATGTATATTGTATTATTGTTATTGCATCGAACTGTACTTAGGGTATGATATGTGATGTGACTAAGATTGATATATTAATGAATGATGTTCCTAACTACTCTATGAAGTGTTGTAATCACAGATCTGTGTCCTAGCTAGGTTACAGACACCTGAGTCCTGTAACCCCCCCTTCCTCTACCTCGGGTAAGACTTCGCCTGCTTCGCAGGTGTTGCCGAAAGGGACAATAGTTAGGGTTTTGTTGGTACGTCATTGAAGCATTAAACCCTGGGTCTGCCCCTATGACAACAATACATCAGGGAGGTTTGATGGGGTAAGGAAAGGTGGTTGTAGCCATAGAATATATGGGGTTGTAGCCTCCTTCTGGTTGTATCCAAAGAATCAAGGAGTTAGAGATTCCCTCAAGTTGTAGCCTGAGAAACTAGGGGGTTCTAGCCTCCTTCTGGTTGTAGCCAAAGAATTGGGGATTTGGAGCTTCCCTTAGGTTGTAGCTTGATAAAATAGAGGGTTGGAGCCTCCTTCTAGTTGCAGCTGGAAAACAAAGGAAGTTGGTGCTTCCAATCAATGTAATTCTTAAAGACATATAAGAAAAAGAATTGTGTGGTTTTCTCCCTCTTTGGGTTTCCATGTAAAACACTAGTGTACTATGTATGTGTATGATTTCTCATTTGTTCATTGTTTATTTACTCTACAACTAGTGGATGATAATTCTACATTGATATAACACTTGAATTTTATGGTGAAAAAGGATTAAATTCCTCTATTATTGATTCACCCCCCCTCTCAGTAATCAAAAATTTGTTTCTGAGAAAGTTCCTTCAGGAAACATTTTAACCACTAGAAGGAGATCATGGATTATTCTGAGAATGGAGTACCATTGTTTAATGGTCAAAATGTTTTAAAGTATGAGATGTGGAGGATAAGAATGAAAGTATTTTTACAGGCATAGGGACATTATATTTGGCTATCAATCGTTATAGGATATGGTAGTTCGAAAAGGGCAAAGACTAGAACCAAGAAGGAATTGAAGAAGAATAAAAAAAATAGAAATGGACTTCATTTGGGAAGGATAACCTAATCTGGTAAGAGAAAAGGTTTGTAAATGTTCGTTAGCCAAAGAACTTTGGGATAAGATACATGACATATATTCTTCACCCATCACTAATGCAGAAAATGCCAAATAAGATGCAAGTACAGATCAAGAATAAATATGTTCACCATGTCAAACAAATTCAGAAGATGAAGAGTACATAATCAGCATAGGTATGTTGTTTTACTTTAATTTTGAAAAACGTGGACATCTTGAAATAGAATTCCATGAAGGAAATGAGACAGAAAAATAAATTGAAAAAGAAGACAATTATGAGACATAATTGATTAGTGCTTTATATGAACTAAGAGAAGAAAACAAGTCACTCAAGAAATAATTGATGAAACAAAAGGAAAGTGTTCACATTTTTTAAGAATCCCAACAGGTCATTGATAACTTAACAACTCAGCTAGAAGAATCCAGAAAGATCAAAGAAAATCTTGAATATCAAAAGCAGTGTTTGCAAGCAAACATAGCAGCACAGAAGGAAGAAGCAGAAATGAGAGAGAATATATTGATAGATCATATTGTGGAAAGAACTAATGATCTAAACCAAATTGATTCGGAGTTTGGTCAAGAAGAGAAAGTACTTGAAGAATAAATAATCACATTAAAAATTTAGCTTCAAGAAGTGAAGAGAGAAGACGAAGTCATGAAGTCTCAGATATTAAAGAAAGAAGAGGAGGTTGAGAAGCTTGAAGAAGAAGTTGTCACATTGAGAAGTAAAATCTTCAATCTCAAAAAGAACGTTGAAGAGACAGAAACATCCACGTCAGTTACAGAGAATGAAGAGAAGCACTCTAGGTTGCTAGAAAAGAAGAATGAAGAAAATAGAAAGAGTAATGCATAAGTACTTGAAGGAAGGATACATGTTCAACCAGAATCTAAGAAAACTATTAAAGATACATCTTCAAGAAGACCATCTGTGTTCAAGCCACAAAGAAGATTCAATCATGATCATGATCAATCAAGGCAGAAATTCATAAGGACTACACCACAAAGAAGATAATTCACTCTCATGTATGCAAATTTCTTTTATGATCATTGTTTTTATTGTACTAATTTTGGACATAAGGTTGCAAATTGCAGGGATTATAAAAGAAATGTTCAAGAAAGAAGTGGCTATGTGGCCACATGTAACATTGAGTGTTACAAATGTCATAACTATGGACACATAGCCAGTGATTGTAGAAGCATGATCGATACTTCCATGAAAGAGAACATTGATATGAGATATAAGAAATTATGGATAAGAAAATAGGAAGAACATGTGAACAAAGACCAGGTACTAGAGATCACAAGATTGGCAATAAAATGAGATGAATAAAATTCTACATAGAAAAATAAATATGTCATATACATAAAGTTTTGGAAAATAACTGAAAGAAAGGAAGGATAGGTAAATAAGGAACAGGTTCAAGAGATTGTACTTTTAGGCATTCTAGTGAAAGATGAATCCACAGACAGAAAGAAATAATTCAGAGCTCAAAGAGATAATGAATCTACCAATGAATATGATGATGAATCTACCAATGAATATGATGATGAATACACATAAGAGCATGAATTATTCTAATCCATCTAGCTTAGAGACTCCCAGGTAATATGCATATTAGACAGGGGGAGTCTATGCGATAGCTGTGACAGAGAAAATAACCATCCTTCCAGCAACTTGCAGAGTTTGAGAAGATAGATTCAGAGAAGTCAGTTAACATAAGTACATTTTGATATATTAATCAAGACTTCATGATATTATAGTGATAAATGGGTCAGCATTATGGACAATTGCGCAAGTAGAGTCTTGGACAGTATTGACATAGATGGATTTGTAAGAATACTTAGTAGGTTTGGACAGATATATGACAGTGGACGAGAAGATGGATTCATAGATTGGTTTAGAGAGTGGTTTAGATACAAAGAAACATTATCATAATGGATGAAAATTACATAGGAAATGGATCGAACAATGCTAATGGATTCCAAATTGATAGATATTTTTTGGACACATGTAATGCACATAACAATTCACATTCAAAACAGAGTAATGCTCAGAAACAACAATGACAAAACCCCTACAAATTATGGAATGGAGGCGCAGAAAACAACCTCTACATCAAGATATGTCAAAGAAACTAAGGAATTTTTATTTCTCAAACTAAGTGTATCAGATAAATGCTAAAGAGGTTCAGAATGGAAGATTGCAAACTAGTTACCACTCCTATGCAAACCAGTTGCAAGAACATACATTATGTTGGATAATATATAAGTGTACTATTGTATAATATAATCCAAACAATGTCTTAATAATTACTTAGGTGGAGAGGATAACAATATTTACTCCCAACCAGTCAAGTTAAACCCAATTAACAACTTTGACAATCATGAAATTACAATTAATTTATAATTACACCAATGCACCTATCATTATTATCTTGTTCTTCTCAATTAACCATAAATTATAATTTCCTTTTGATATACCTAATTTTTATTTTTATTTGCAATCAACCCTATTGGTTTCTATTATTGTTATCTTGTTCAACACAACTTATAATTTTTCTTTGTAACCTAATTTTTATTTGGATTATTTGTAATGTATACCATATTCTTAAATTATGAATGGATGATATTATTGTTAATATGCAGCATTTTTAATGCTCATCAACATACATTATGTTGGTGATTGGTAATGGATAACAATTCTTCCTCCCCACCACTCAAGTTAAACTCAATAGACAACTTTGACAATCACTTAACTACAATTAATCTATAATTAATCAATGTTTTGATCATTGCTATTTTGTTCTTCTAAATTAACCACAAACTACAAGTTTCCTATGTAACACCTAATTTTATTTGGATTTGTAATGGGTACCATGCTCTTACATTGCCAATGCATAATATAATTTTTTTTATGCATTGTTTTGTATCCTTTTTTTTTACAGAATTGGTTATGAGATATATTAGAAAAACAGTGGCAGAACCATTGGAACAGGACCATCATACATCTTCTTCAAAATATGGAATCCAAATATCAAAACTATATACCCTAGATGTCACACGTGGATGCAATAAGAAGGACTTGATTTAAGAAACAAATAAAAAGTCGTAGTTTGTAAATAAACTGCTAGGAGACTAAAACACGTGGACATCGAACAAATTTTGAGCCTGGTAGCCACAACTTTTGGAAAATAAATAATGAGCCTTAGGGGAGGAGGGATTTTTGAACCTCATTGTTGACAAGAAGATCTCACTTGTTGAGGAGGGTTACCATATTGGATTCTCTGTCTTCTTGAGAGTTAGAGATCTGAGGATGTGGGAAAACTCAATATTTTGGAAGGAGCGGGAGAGGAAGTGGATTCTCTTTCTTAGATTGGATAGCTTCATATTACTACTTTTCGGTGTAGTGATCATAGCTTGGATGAGCATACGTGAGTCTCCAAAGACCAAAGATTCTATGATACCTTGAGATTTCATTTTAACCAAACCTTTCCAGACTGCGTGAGCTTCTTCCATGTTATTTGTGTTGGTACCAATGCTCCAGGCGTAAGGGATTACAACAGTTCCCCATCGATCATAGATAATCCCTCCCCCTCCTGCTGCTCCTAGATTTCCTTTTGAGGCTCCATCAAAAAATAAGGAGTACATTTTCTTATCTCTTCTCCACTTATCAAATTGAGGCGAGTCTAGTATAATATCCTAGTCTTCAAGAAGGGGATCTTGAGATGGAACCAAAACCTCCACGTGTTGGAACGATTTTAGCCAATCTACCTCCTATGGAAGGAATTTGGATTTATTCGTGGGCATGGAGAGAGACTGAATACATTCACCCAATAGGACTTGGATTTTACCAACTACTTGAGAAACAAATGCAGAGCAGTCTCTAAAAATATGGGCATTACGTTCCAGCCAAAGTTTCCACACAATCATTTTGGGGAGAGTCAACCAGTAGTATTTGAGATTAGGATTTTGAGACAGGGAGTAGGGAAACACCATATCCCAAGCGCTGAATAGAGAGGCCAACAATCTCGACATAGTTATTTTTCTCGAACATGGTTCGAGCGCTAGATCCCAGGCTCCCTTAGTGAATGAAAAATCTAGGAAAATATGCTCTAAAGTGTCTTTATGAGAGTGACAGAGACGACACCGATGGGGGCCTGCGAAACCTTTTTTTTCCAGATTATCCCCTGATAGAATACTATCATGAGCCAGAGTCCAAACAAAAATTTCAATTTTAGGAAGGCTTTTAAAATTTCATACGTGTTTCCAAACAACAGGATTAGGGGGGACGTTTGGAACTTAAGAGTAGAGGGAATAACCCTGGGTTAAGGAGTATAATCATGATTTTGAGCCCCAACCTCTCTTGTATTTGGTGGTGGAATCAATGGGCACATGGCCCTAAAGCAAGGAGAGGAGACTGTTCTTTTCTTCCTCCAAAGGCCTCAGAAAGTTTGGTATCAATTCTAGTTGAGCCAAGATTCGTCAATGCTCCAAGTGAAGATATCCCAGAGTGAAACAAGTCCTTGTTCCTGCATCCAAGCTCTGATATTGAGGAGGTCAGTTTCTCTTGCAAGAGGGGGTTTCCTTAACACATAATCGTTCCAATTACTAATTTTCTTTCTATTTCCTGGTATCCAAGTTAATTCTTATCTGAGTCAAGGGAACACATGTTGGAAGATAGTTAGGATTGGGGATCCTTTTTTTATTATCATTTCCTTGTATAAACATTTCTTCCGCGGGTCTGAAAAGTATTTCTTCCACAAAAATTTACTGCTAAAGGAGAGTTTACCTGTTATCAGAACTCAGAGGAGTTTGGCCCCTAGAGCCAGATTCTAAGTTTTAAGATCGCAAAAATGGAGGCATCCTTCCATTAGCGATTTTTTAATCTTCTTCCAACTGACTAATGCAAATATTTTCCCTCCATTGCTCTTACCTCCTTTCCAAAGGAATTTTCTGAGAAGTTTATATAAATCTAGTAGGAATCTTGCTGGCTCTAGAAGGATAGAGAATTGATAGGTCGAGAGAATATTTAGAAAATATTTGAGGAGGACCACTTTACCTGCCAGATTGAGCCAAGGCCCCCCATGAGAGTATTTTGGTCTTTGATTTTTCCAACATGTGTGCCCAATTTCCATCTTTTGGAGAAGCTTTGAGGATAGGGATTCCTAAATACTTGAAGGAGTCTCATTGAGATGTTCCCTCTATTTCTAAAATATTGGAAATGACTACTAGTTCTCTTGGGATTATATGCTAGATGAAAATATGAAATTTCCTAAGGTTTAATTTACTCACGGAGAGCCTACATTAGTAGTATAGTTCAACTTTAAATTTTCCATCTATATTCGAGCTAGCCCCGCCTAAGAGGAGAGTGGCATATACAAACTAAGCATGATTGATTTCCTTTGTCCCACGCGCCATCCGGATACCCATCATATCTTACTCAATGTGACAGTGTTCCAACTGAAAAATGAGGACCGCATCTTGGATGGCATAGAGCAATGTAGAAAGAGGGCACCCCTGACATAGGCCCCTAGAGGATTTGAAGAAGGATTTATCTCGACCGTTGATAAGGGGTTGTTGAACAGGATAAGTCAACCGAGAGAGGGGGGGTGAATCAGTTGTATAAAATTTCTTTAATTTTATAAGAAGATTACTTATTAAACAATAAATCATGCCTTTAACATTTAACTTGTAGTAATACATTTAACCAATAAATATACAATCACATAAATGAAACAGTGACACAGTGATTTTTCATGAGGAAACCCAGAAGGGAAAAACCTCTTCTTCTTATGAATGAAAGGCAAGCTCCAACTCCTCTTTACATTCTTATTTTATCTGAGCTACAACCCAG
>SNQJ01S0008365.1:186453-213514 GCA_010110895.2 Picea sitchensis | reverse complement strand
TTGTTGATCGTTTCATTTGATCAATGGTTGAAGTTATATCACCCGCCAGTCATTTTGCTTAGCATTGAAAATTCTTGATACATGATATTTTCTGATCTGCGCCCAAGGTTCTGGCCGAGGTCATATGGAGATGACCGATAGACCTGCGCGAGAGACAAAGTTCCTATGAACTTCACAGAGGTACATTTTTTGAAGGTAGTGACTAAGTTATGGCGAGATCGAGATGTGATCCAGGAGATAGTTTGAGTATTGTTGCTATTGACGAGTTCAGTCCATTTCATGGGTATATAACCCACAGGTCTGAGAATCAAAATCAGTGATTCTCGGGACCCCACGATTTGGTCTTTCATTAGAACTATTGCTAAATCTCTCGTCTATTTTTATTTGGGTTTATCGCTTATTTGATGGAGTAGCTTGGTGCTTGTTGCTAATGCAGAGAATGGTGTGTGTTGGAATGTGCTAGAGGGTTAGGAGGTAACTCTAGCCCTCTATACATTGTTTCATTCAATTTAGATTTATTTGAAGAAAATATCATTTGATTTTCCTTTATTAGATCTAAGCTATTTGGCATGCATTAGGTTGTTTGCAGGTGACTGATCAATCCCCTTTTGGAAAAATTCCCTAGCCATCTTAGATCTGGTGCTTTTCTCCCAACCCATGGTGAGGAAAAACACTCGCATGATCTATTTAATAACACATATTTAAATTGACTCCATAGCCAAATAACAAGTTACCGTTTTCTTTAATTTCATCCAATAAAAAAACCCCTTAAAATTTTCCCTATAAATTTTATTTTTATTTTTGAGCTTGGTTGAATATCTTATGGTAATAAACTTGTTGGTTGATTTCATTGTTTCATTCTACAACCGACATCTAGGGTTTGATTGTTTCTCAATTAACTAATCTTCTTCTTTCAAATCTTATACATATTTGTTATTGGTTGCATATCTGGGTCGCGTGTTAAGTTTATGATCAATTCGATTTGCATATATCTGTAAAACCACAACATTTGAAGGTTATACTCAAGGTTTTATAAGTTATAACATACTCATGTTGATTTGGTGATATAAAATTGTACGAATATGTGATGTCCCCACTAATTTTTTGATGTTTTTGCTTAGTTCATGGCTCGAAAATCTAAACAAACATTTTGTATGCAATTCTTTTACTACAGTTGATAAGAAAATATGAGCTTTCTATAATTCATCAATGGAATACCAATACAAGATTCAATTTATTTTGCTGCATAAAATTATTCCAAATAACTACCATACATTGGAAAATACTCATAAACGTCACACAACAAGATTGAAGAACCTGATATATATTTCCTATAGACAACCTCCTCAAGTTATGAGATGAATATGCTGGGAAAATGATGATACAACTATAACAACTCTCAGGTGAGTACAATAGGCCTGTAATTGCATATATCAACCAATACGTATATAGGAAACAAACCAACAGTGATAGAAGCCCTATACATGATCAAATCAATTTAGTTCCCACATTAACTCAGCCATAGAAATGATAGATTTGACACAGGTAAGAAATTATAAGCCACCAACAGTTCATAAATGAATCACAATTGAGGAAACTCATCCAAATGATTGCCCAACTCGCCCAACATAAGAAATCGGCCCACTATCCACCAGAAATCAGCCCCAAAGGTAGTAAAATCGCCCAAGATGAAAGATGAGTTGACCAACAAGAGAAATAACAGTCCAAGGTCATAAGAATCGACTCCATCACCTCCAATATTCGCCCAATAAGAAAAAAATGTGCCCAAATAGTCAATAATGTACCGAGCAGTCAAGAGATGCACCTAGAAAAAGAAGAATGTGCCCAATAAGTAAGAGGTTACTTCCTCAGTACACAACTCGACTCAGCAAAGAAAGATTTGAAATAACAATGAGTAGTTCGGTCCTCGACAACAAAGATCAACCCCATCAACAATCAATGATGCAGCCACCAACTAGTTCAACCCTTCCTTCACAAGATTCGACCCTCCTGCACTAGAAAACTTGGCCAGGGTGAAAATAACTTATCTGTCGCTAATAACTTAGCCACTGATAAATAACTCAGCCACTAACAATGAAATCTTAGCTATAGGAAAATAAACTCAACTGCAATGAAGCACAATGGAGAAATTTGAGTGATCTCTTCCTAGTGACCAACTAGGGTGGATAGTTTCACCACCAAAACCAATCTCCAACTCTCTCTAGGGTTTCCGTACCAAAGAGCCAAAGCCACAAGAGATCTCTCAATTTGTTTTTAGAAATTAACAAGTGCATATTGAAAGAGGGCGCCCCTCATGCCCCTTTTATTATCTCATTGACCCTTTTCTCGCAACTTTTACCCTTTTTAATAAGTTAAAGCGACTTTATGACTTCCATAGTCCCTCAAGCACCTTTTTAATCATTTACTCAATATCACCTTTTAAAAATAAATTAATTTTCGTCTATATGACATTAATTAAATTATTAATTCCCTTTTTCCCCACTGACTATAGCCTACGAGAATCACTTAGGCTATTTCATCAATCTCCCGGAGAGCTCATTTGGAATGGGACATTAAAATCCTCCCTTCCTAAGATTGCTCGTCCTCAAGCAACTGCAAATTTGGATGCGGCAAGATCTGGTCACTTTCCCATGTGGCATCCTCTGTTGGAAAATCTCTCCATCTAATGAGGTACTCTCAAATTACCCCATTTCTCAACTTCCTCTCCTAGATATCCAATACCTCCTCAGGAACCAATACCAGTTGTCCCTCCTCATCCAATGGGGGTAACTTTGTTGAGGTAGTGACATGTTGCCCCAAATCCTTTTTGAGGCACGTAACATGGAACACATTGTGTATTTTACTTCCCTCCAAGAATTCTAGTTCATAAGCCACCTCACCAATCTTCCAAATCACCCCGTAGGGCCCATTAAAACATGGCTTAAGCTTTTTTGCACCACTTTTCTTTAGTGAAGACTACTTGTATGGTTGTGGCCTCAAGAATACCAAGTCTCCTACTTCAAAAGTGCACTCGAACCTGTGCATGTTTGCATAGATCTTTTGTTGGTTCTGGGCCATCTATAGATTATCCTTTAGAGCTTTGAGTATGTCCTGACTCTCTTGGATCCAGTCCTTGGCTTTGGGAGCCCTTTTATCCCCAAATTCCAAGTCAACAAAAGAAGGATCATAATAACCATATAATTCTTGAAATGGTGTCATACCAATGGACATGTGATAAGTGGTGTTATAATAGCGTTCCCCCAAATGCAACCACTTTACCCATGCCTTTTGTTGCCCGGACACGTAGTTACATAAATACCCTTCTAGCCACTTGTTTATGATCTCATTCTGTCCATCTGTCTGATGGTGGTAACTAGTGTTGGGAGTCAACTCTGTGCTAGCCAACCTAAACAAATCCTACTAAAATGCACTAAGGAATCTGTTGTCCCCGTCACTAACAATATACCTCGAAAACCCATGGAGTTTGAATACCTCTCTAAAGAAAAACTCTGCTACGTGTGTTGCCTTGTATTAGGAGGATATAGAAAATAAATGTGAAAATTTGGTCAACCTATCGACCACCATATACCTTCAGTCTTTGCCTTGTACCCTCAGTAAACCTGTGATGAAGTCCATAAATATGCTTTCCCACTTCTGCTCTAGGATGGAAAACGGTTGTAGTAATGCTAAAGGATGGGTATGATCTGACTTCTTCTGTTGACAAGTCACACACCCCCTCACATGCCTCAATACATCATATTTGAGGCCATTCGAAGTGAACCTCTTCATAATTTTCCTATAAGTTTTAAAGTATCTCGGATGCCCTACCAAGCATATGTGGTCTTTATAGAAGATGATGTCATCCACCACATTATACCTGTCATCTTGCACACTATGATCCATCAGATCACAAGAAAATTGGTCCTTGGAATACTCCACCAAGAGATGAGATTTCTAGTCAGCCAAAATCTTTGCAAGTGAAAATATCTTTGGTTTCTTGGAGAGAGCATCTGCAATTGCGTTCTCTTTCCTTTTATATACTCGATGTCGAAATCATATGCTTGCAGTTTGCTAACCCACTTATGTTTCCTTTCATTCAAGTATTTTTTCCCCAAGAAGTGCCTCAAGCTATTGTGGTTTGTCTTAACCACAAAATTTCGACCTACCAAGTATTGTCTAAATTTAGCCAGGGCATGCATGATGGCAAGCATTTCCTTGTCGTAGATGGAGTAGAGTCTTTCCAACTCTGAGAGTTTCCTACTCTCGTATGCTATTGGATGCCTCTGTTGCATCAAAAATACTTCTATCCCCTCACCCAATGCATCACACTCAAGCACAAAGGGTTGAGTGAAATCGAGAAGTGCTAGAATTGGGAAAGTGCTCATCACTTCCTTCATCTTTTCAAATGTTCTATGAGCCTCCTCTACCCACCTAAACGCCCATTTATTTGTGATATCTGTGAAGGTACAACCAACTATGAAAACCCCTTCACAAACCGTCGGTAGTAGCTACAAATCTCGAAGAACCCACGAAAGTGTGAAAGATATTTTGGCGGTGGCCAATCCAATATGGCCTGTATCTTCTCCTTATGCACTTGTACTCCATGAGCACTTACCACGTGACCCAAGTATAATATCTTTGTTATGTCAAACTCATATTTTGACTCCTTGGCATACAATGATTGTTCTTCCATGATGTTCAGGATCTCCTCCAGATGCTCCAAGTGTTCTTCCCATATCTTGATATATATTAGAAGATCATCAAAGAAGACCAACAAAAACTTCCTCAACTACTTCTTGAATATGTGATTCATGCAGGACTTAAAAGTGGCTGGTGAATTGGTCAACCTAAATGGCATGACCAAAAACTCGTAATGCCTATAATGACATCTGAAAGCGGTTTTGGGAATATCCTACTCTCAGACTCTGATCTGGTGATACCCCGATCAAAGATCAATCTTCAAAAAATACACTGCCCGTGCAACTCATCCTGAAGCTCGTCGATCCTGGGAATAAAGTACCTTTTTCTAATCAACTTCTTGTTCAATTCTCTGTAGTCAATTCACATCTGCATTGTGCCATCCTCATTCATCACCAACACTACAAAAGAAGCGAATGGATTAGAGCTCGACATGATGTGTCCCATCTCCAGTAGTTCCTTAATGGCCTTCTCAATCTCGTCCTTTAATTTCTTCGGATGCATGTAGGGAGTGGTTACTACAGGTTTTTCTCCCTCCTCCAATTCAATAGTTTGCTCGAATACCTTGTTGAGCGACCTCCCTGGATGTATTTGACCGAAGACTCAGTCATGTTTACTTAGTAGCGTCTGGATGTCTACATGATACTTATGGTTGCTATTCGAGGGTTTCTCAGTAGTAATCAAGCACTCTACTACATAAGTTACATCCACATGTGTGAATATACCCTCCATCCATTTGGATGAGACGATCTTGAGAGCCTCATTTTACATGCCTCTCAAGAGCACCTTCCTACCATCTACTACTTTTAACTCCATCTCCATGGCTTGGTAGTCAACCGGATGTTTTCCTATGGAAATAAGCCATTGGACACCCAATATGACATTGGTGTCTTGCATCTCAACTACATAGAAGTCATTGGTCACTGTGTAATTGCCCAATGCTAAGCATAACTGTGGGATCTTCTGTGTACAAGGCATAATGCGGCCACCAATTACTACTACATCAAATCCCTCAAAATCTATCGTAGGAATGCCCCTCTTAGCGAACAAGGTTGAGTTGATGAAGTTATAGGTTTCCCCACCATCAATCAGTACTGTGACCCGCTGACCCTATACTACACCCTGGATCCTGAAGGTGTGAAATATGGGTAAACTCGATAGAGTGGTGATAGATCCACTCTTGACCTCATCATGTGGTTGCTCCTCAACTGATCTATCCTTCTCATTGTCATGTACTTGTTATGATTCCTCCTCCTCTTCCTCACTGTTTTAAAGCACCTCTATGTAATGTGCCTTACCCTTGCCCATACACATGTGCCCAAGTTCCCAAGGGTCCTTGTAGTTGAAGCAAAGCTTCTTTATCCTCAACTTCTTACGAGTTTCTTCATCCAACTTCTCCTTACCTATCCTCTCTGTCTGAAAGGGTTTCTTATCTTTATTCTTCTGGGGAATAAAAGGTTTGGAGAAAGTTTTTGTCTTCGGGACCGCATCCTTCATGTACAACATCCTGATAATAACATCCTGCAACGTCTCATGTTTGAAGGCTTTTACCCAACCATGCAATGGCTCATATAAACCCTCCATGAATAACATCACCAATCTTCGCTGAGATATATTTTTCGCGATGACTACAAGTCTTTGAAATTCGATGATGTAAGCATCCAATGTCCCAACCTGTTTGAGTTGTGCCAACTTCGTGAAGTGTATCTCCAAATATTTTTTGTCAAACCTCTCCATCAATTTCCGTGTGAAGTCCAATTAAGAGGTGATGCTAGCATGTCCTAGAGTGACCAATTCATGGTCACACCAGGCATGGGCCTCCCCATCCAAATGCAAGGTAGCAAATTTAATCGCTTCTGCCTCTTACATGGTGTTAAGCTAGAAGTAGGTGTCCAAAATTTGAACCCAAGCTCTAGCTATGGATTTGATTGAACCATAAAAAGAGGGAATGGTGAGCTTCTCAATCCTCCTCATGAGATCAATGTTTTGTAGACCCATGTTGACCTCCATTGGCATGTTTATGTACTTGATGTTGCAGTAGTCTTGTAGTGACATGGATGCCTGGAAATCCTTTCCCATAGCCTGSTACTCCCTCCAATAATCATCAAAGGTCTCAACTTGAACTTGTTGCCCTTGATTCCCTATTTGTTGGTTCCCCAAGAGTCGAGGCATAAGAGGCATGGGAGTTATTCTACCAGTGGTCTTGGTGCCAACTTGTGCRGGAACATGATTGTTGTTTCCACATGCATGGTTTCCATTATTCCCATTGGGATCCCTTGCACCATTGTTTCTCGTGTTGTGTCMATTAGTGCCTCCATTTCCATTGTTACCCCCTTAGTTTTGGCTAGCCTGATTACTAGTGATAAACTGTGTCAAAAGTTGTTCCAATTGTTGCTTCTCGTTGGCTATACCTTCTAAAATTTGCAAAGCCCCGTCTTCATTATTATCCCCCATGACTTCTACTTGTTCTACCTCTGGTTGGTTTTCTTCAACTATGTATTCTTGGTTGAATATGTTTTTTACCCCTCGTTGCCTCCTACTTCTGTAGGTGATATATGTTACTTCTTCTCCTTGATTCATGAACCATTAAACACCTAAGGCTGGCAGGACTGAGGCTTTGATACCACTGTAATGTCCCAACTAATTTTTTGATGTTTTTTCTTAGTTTGTGGTTTAGAAATCTAAACAAACAGTTTGTATGCAATTGTTTTTCAACAATTGATAAGGAGATATGAGCTTTCTATGATTCATCAATGGAATACTAATACAAGATTCAATTTATTTTGATATAGATAATTATTCCAAATAACTACCATACATTGGAAAATACTCATAAACATTACACAACAAGATTGAAGAACCTGATATATATTTCCTATAGGCAACCTCGTCAAGTTCTGAGATGAATAWGTTGGGAAAATGATGATACAACTGCAACAAATCTTAGGTGAATACAACAGACCTATAATGGCATATATCAACCAACACGTATATAGGAAACATACCARCAGTCATAGAAGTCCTGTAGATGATCAAATCGGTCCAGTTCCCACAATAACTCAACTATAGAAATGAGAGATTTGGCCCAGGTAAGAAATATAAGCCACCAACARTTCAWAAATGAATCACAATTGAGGAAASTCTRCCTAATGATTTCCCAGCTCGCCCAACATAATAAATCGGCCCACTATCCACCATAAATCATCGACCAAGGTAGTAAACTTGCCCAAGATGGAAGATGAGTCGACCAACAAGATAAATAACAGACCAAGGTCATAAGAATCGACCGCAACACCCCCAATATTTTCCCAACAAGAGAAGAATGTGTCGAACAAGTGAATAATGTACCCAACGGTCAAGAGATGTGCCCAATAAGAGAAGAATGCACCCAATAGGTAAGAGGTTGCCTCYTGAGTACATAACTCGAATCAACTRATCCAAGGGATAAAAAAAATGCTCAAAAATCAAAGTGCTCGRAATTGCTTGAAAATGGATTCATTACGTAGATCTCATCCTCACGATCCCAACGCAACTTGAACRGGCTCAAACAGAGTCTATATGGCTGAGATATCGCGTTCTGTCCACTTTTCCAAACATGCAAAATGTTGACCGTACACAGTCTGTACAGGTTGATTGTGCAGAATGTACTGATGATGTGGCAAGGGGACCATAATGCTGATGTGGCAGATGATGACATGGTAAGTGGTTTCATGGTCCAATCCGGTGCTGACATGTGGCATGTTCGTCGTGAATAGAAAGGTGCCACGTGGCCCAGGTAGAGGTCGCCACGTGGCACCGCGTTATTGGTTTGATGGCTTAAAATTTGATGGAGTCAGCTGAGGTCGACCCCATGACATCCATGGGAAAAGTCGCGTTGATTTTTCAATAAACGAGGTTTTAAGCATGAAGTTCATTCCATTTTTAGCATTTAACCATAACCATAAATGTTGCAGCAACCAAGATCACAAGAAGAAGAACCATGCACAAGAATGCAAGAAGTATCCTGGGAAAACCTTCTCAAGAAGGGAAGAAAACCCAACCAAATCCTTTTCTATATTCCTCAAGAGAAATCCCTTCACCACCAAGGTAAACCCTAGCACACAAGAGGGTGCTCAAACCATAGAAGGCTAGAGCCCAAGAGAGGTACGCACTTTTCCCAAGAAGGTGTACTTGCTAAAATTTCCAAACTCACATGAAACATATGATTCCTCAATGGGGAATTTACTTTTACTTATACTAACCTGAACCTATCAACAGAAGTGTCTATTGGCACAATAGGGCCGACCTCACTAGCTTATAATATAATTAATATTAACCAGATTAATTATCTTTTACATTAATTAACAGTCACATTAAGGTGGGGCACACTTTTACCCCTTTACATTACAATTAAGGTTACAGGCAGGTCTGACTCTTGTACAATATATCAAAGGATCTGATACACCCACTAGTGCTCATCCACTAGGGGCACATCCATAGGGATGTCCATATCTTTGGCTCACTGCATTACACAAAAGAACTAGATATTCACACATTCACTCATGCTTGTCCACAGGCACATCACTCTACAGATCTTCTTTCCCACTACCTCACATAGGAGAATTATCTGGAGTTTTCTCGTCAACTCTACTGCTCAGAGGAGGTTAATACATCATCTTCATTTATGTTCACATGATGATGCACCCAACACTTTGGGATTTCACACGTTCACCTTGTGCTTAGCCACATGCACGTCTAACTCAACAAATCGCCTTTCCCACTGGATAATCATTTGGAGTTATTCTCAACTCTTTGAATGGAGGAGGTCATCTCTACGTTCCATCTCTATCTCAGGTAGGAGCCGTGCACCCTTCTTAGTGTCTTTCTCTCAAGTTTGTAAGCTAGAGAAAGACTCACATAGGTGCAATGATCCACATCTCACAGGTTTGTAAGCTGGAGAATGTCTCACATAGCTACAATCATCAACAGTCCCTCTTAGCTAGGGATGCTTTCTTCATCATGCAAAGTCTCACACAGATGTGATCTGAATTTTGTCTTGGCTAGAGTCATCAATACTCCCTCTCAACTAGTAAGGCATTCTTCACAAAGTTAGTTTGGTGAAGATGTCTGCAATCTGCTCATGTGTAGGAAGGTACTGCATGTGTACAATTTTCCTTTGTATCATATTTCTGATATAAGGATATTTCATCTCATTGTGTTTCGATCCATCATGAAACACTGGGTTTTCAAGGATTTTTACACACGAGTCTTGGTTATCATCATAGGATCCATCTCATGGTCAAGCAAATCTGTTAGAAGCTTGTGAAGCCATATTTCTTCGCACACTCGATGCCATATATTTTGCCTCTGTGGTGCTCAAGACCGCAGAGTTTTGTTTCCTGCTGCATCAGGAAACCATGGAAAACTTCATGGTAGAACAACAACCAGATGTGTTATTTTGGTCCACTATACTTTCTTCTTAATCTGAATCGGCATATCCCGCAAACTCAAGTTCACACTGGAGGCATATCTCAGGTCATATCCAACTGTGCCTCGTATATATCTCAATACATGTTTTGTTGTTGTCTAGTGAGTATGTCTCAGTTGACTCATGAAATGACTAAGCACATTTAGTGCAAGGCATGAATCAAGTYTGATTTTAACTAGATACATCAATGATCCAATCAACTATGGATCGGTCTCGTCTGAATCATCATCAATCCTTTTCTTTAAATCCATCACGGTGGATTTTGTATTCTTTCACACTGAATATTTTCACTGTATATTTTCCTTGACTCRGGAAAATCTTGTCACTTCTCTATCATACTTCTTGTCTCAAGAAGTAGTGCATCATACTTAAATTCTTCAACTCGAATTCAGAAGTCAAGGATTACTTGTATCCAACAACAAGGCTTTCTGAATAAGTCATCAAAATCAGGCTCTCGTCACCAACACTTGTAATAATATAGGTTTGGAATAGCAACATTCATGTTGTAATCCAAACTCATAAAGAATCTATCTATCTGATATAGTTTGCAACTCATGGATGGTAGTACAGATGGAAGTGTATCAGGTTTACTGGATGAAGTGTCTCATCATAGACCACTCCCTCTATTTGTGAGAAACCTCTGGCTATAGATCTTGTTTTGTATTTCTCGACACTTCCATTAGCTGCATGCTTGATCTTATAGATACACTTGGAGGTTACCACAGACTTCCCTTCTGGTCCCTAAACAATATCTTCTACACCATTTTTTAAGATATACTGGTATTCTTCTGTTATGGCATCTTTCCATACCTGTTCTCCTATTTATTCTCTAAGACAAGGACGCTCAACATCAGTGAAGTGGCTCATGACTGAAGGATAGCTCAAAAATCTATTTTGCTTTCTTGGGATGTGCTTTGAGAGGTTTGTATGTTTCTCTTTCTCTTGCAGAGTGAGTCTAAGTAGGCCTTTTATGCCCTACTGCAATATCTGTGAACATATCATCGGGAACAACTAAATTTATGTTTGTCTCCCTCTGAACTGCTAAAGGGGGAGAAGGTATTGTTTTACTGTCAATCTCCATCTGAGATTCTCTAGGTCTTTGAAAGACTATCTCTTCTTCAAGGACAACATCTATGATTGTCTCGTATAATAATCAATCGAATGTGGTTTGGACTCCCGTACCAGGGATAATAGTCCAAGTCTTTGAAGGCTCCCATAGTAGGGATTTATTCAAAATTGCAATCAACTATAACATTTGAAGTCAATTTGTTTACCTGGTTTGTAGTCATGCTTTAGTTTTAGAGGAAGTACTTCTCCTCCCTCTTTTCTTCATTATTTTGAGGTGGGTCTGGATCAATGTTAGCGATGGAAGCATATTGTCTTACCTTCTTCCTCGTTGGAAAGTTTCTTGCATAGTGTCCATAAATGTCACATCTGAAGCACTGAATTTATGAAACATCTCTTCTTTGATATCCTGGATTTGATGAAGACTTTTCACCTTTAAATGTTTGCTTGAAATTTATTTTGAATTTTCCTCACTTCTTTGTATGGAGTCCAAGAGTGTGATTTTATTATGAGGAATCTTCCACTCCTTTATTTCTAAGTCTAAGTTATTCTTGAGTGCAATCTGTCCATAGACAATCAAAGGTTGGTAGAGCTTCTCTTCCACTGATACTCTGAATTAATATTCTGCAGGAAATTTCGGCACCTTAGAAACCGTAGGGCCAAAAATCAAAATTTCTCAAAATTTCACTTTCAGAGCTTCTGGAGATGCACTGGAGGAGGTTGTACTCTTCTATGCCAAAAGTGGCCCCAACGTCCAAGTATTAAGGACTGAATCACCATTGAAAGGAAGGTCATAGATAATTTTCTAGAAACCCTAGAAGGGCCATATGATTCTGCAAAAGGTGAGCTGAGACTTGGTGGATCCTTGTGAAATGGGTTCTTTCAAGACCAACGCTTTGATACCATGTTGATTTTTCAATAAACTAGGTTAAGCATGATTTTCATTCCATTTTGGGCATTTAACCATAACCATAAATGTTGCAGCAACTAAGATCACAAGAAGAAGCACCATGCACAAGAACACAAGAAGTATTCTGGGAAACCCTTCTCAACAAGGGAAGAAAACCCGGCCAAATCCTTTGCTATATTACTCGAGAGAAAGACCTTCACCACCAAGATAAACCCTAGCACACAAGAGGGTGCTAAAACCCTAGAATACTAGCGCCCAAGAAGGTGTACTTCCTAAAATTTCCAAACTCACATGAAAGATATGATTCCCCAATGGGGAATTTACTTTTACTTATACTAACCTGAACCTGCCAACAAAAGTGTCTATTGGCACAACATGGCCGACTTCACTAGCTTATAATATAATTAATATTACCTACATTAATTATCTTTTGCATTAATTAACAATCACATTAAGGTGGGGCCGATCTGTACCCCTTTACATTACAATTAGGGTTACATGTAGGTCCGACTCTTCATTACAATATAACAAAGGATATGATACACCCACTGAGTGTTCATCCATTAGGGGGCACATCCATAGGGATGTCCATATCTCTAATGCATTACACTAAGAACCATGTCTTCACCGTTCACCTGTGCTCGTCGACATGCACGTCCACTCTGAGATCTTCTTTCCCATTGCCTCACATAGGAGAATCATCACGGGAGTTTCTCATCAACTTCTAGCTGCTTTGCAAAGGGCTAATACATCATCTTCATTTCTATTCACATGATGATGCACCCAACACTTTGGGATTTCACACATTCACCTTGTGCTCCACCACAGGCACGTCTAACAACAGATTGCCTTTCCCACTATATAATCATCTAGAGTTCTTCTCAACTCTGAATGGAGGAGGTCATCTCTCGTTCAACTTTGTCTCAGGTAGGAATCATGTACCCTTCTTAGGGACTTTCTCTGAGGTTTGTAAGTTGGAGAAAGAAGACTCTATAGCTGCAATGATCCACATCTCCTTAGGTTTGTAAGCTGGAGAATGTCTCCACATAACTGCAATCATCAACTAAAGTCTTGGCAAAGGCCGGGCTACTAGCTCGCCCACATATTGTTTCTTAACCTCTATGTTCTAAAATTATATTTAATTTTGCAAATGTTTTCATTCGGCATGTGTTTGGGATAGGGCTTAGCCCGGGGCCTTGGTCACCATACACCATTACATACGACTAGCACAGGGATCCAAATGATTAGTCAACGGGTGCAGAAATTCAGGTCGGCGCCCAGCCACATCGAGGGCCACGCGACCACGAACTCCGCCCATTAAGGTACCTAACCTGATAACTGTGCGACAATCTCGCCCACGACCTAGATTGCGTGCAAAGTCAGGTTTTGGGAGCGGTGAGCTAGGTTTGGTCATCCTGGGTGAGTTTTGGCGAGCAAGTACAACAAGTTTGAAGGGGAAAACTTCCAAGAAGAGGGTTTCTTCTCATTTTTTGTTTTGGACTATGGAGCCATTGAAGCCATATATTTTTTTATTTTGAGCATTGTAAAGCATTGATTTAAAAACTTTGAGCATATATTGAAAATTATCCATTGGAAGATGGACCGGGAGATGTAACTTAAGAGAGGGGGTGAACTCTTTTATCATTTTGTTGTGTTCTTTGCTTTATTTTATGATGGTTGTTTAAGTCTGTTTATGCTTCTCATGTTAGGTAAAAAAACTCATTAATTTTATGTGTTGGAACTTGATCCAATTTCCTAAATCACCTTAACCATTTCACTTACAATTTATACACACAAACCTTTTCATTTTAGGATCAAGTTGGTGTCGAGGAGAATTTTTTTTGAAGGTTTGGTTGTTTATAAGAATGTTTGTTTTCTCATGCTTACAAGGTTGAAGCTCACAAGAGGAAGGTCAACTTATAGAGCCAAGTTCTCAACTTTCAAGAAGGAGAACTATGCAATCACCTCAAGCGAGGAGGCATTCACAAGTATGAGCTCATGAGGAGAAGTCATGAAACTCTTACTTGAAGATGAAACTTTCAGAAAAGCTTTTTGTGATATGACAAAAATGGTGAAAGTTTATTTGAAGAAAGGAATGCAAGAATGCAAGGTGAAAGCTCAGAGCTCAAGAGGTAATGAAGATAGTGGTGATAAAACTCCAAAGGAAATGGAGAATGTTGATACTCCACCTCCTTCACCTCCATCTTCCACCATTTCTACCAGCTCCAAATTCTCCAAGAACATGGTAAAATTCCTCCACAAACTCCTTTGTTAAGCGATATTAAGTTTGAATTGTCTATGTGCAATGGAGAGGTAAATACTGAGGTGGATATCACGGATTACATTCAGTTGAGGTGTATTGTAGGATACAAATATTCAAATATGATGAAACTAAGATGCAACTTGCTTCTCTTAGATTGGAAAGTTTAGCTAGCACTCATTTGAGGAGGAAGCCAAGACTCAAGAGGACATGAAAAGCATGGTAAAAGTTTTATCCTCTTGGAATGGTTTTATTTGCACTTAAAGACAATTTTATCCATTAGCATACATTCAAAACTGTGTATGGATTGGCAAAATTTTAGACAAGCTAAAAGGGCAAAGTGTGCAAAGCTACACTCAAGAATTTAGAACAAGAGCTTTGATTTGTTATAGATTTATATTCTCAAGAAACTTTACTGAAATAGATTGGAGGATTGCATAGCTACTTGAGACACACAATACTTATGTATAACCTAAAATCTAGATGAAGTTTGTGTACAAAAACTCATTTTGGAAGCAAGAGGAAAGAGTATTCCTTAAAGGGAAGCAAAAGAATCCATTTGTTGATGGAGTGGGAAAGACCCAAATTCAAAGGAAATGGAAGATAATGCTTCAGTCAGAAGGGGAGAGAAACTCTCATGTAAATGTGTTCAAGATGGCCATGATGAAGACCATTGTTTGGAAACTTCATCTGATGACACCCAAAAAGTCCAACAACAAAGGGAAACCAAAGAATATTGCAACTACACAACATGATTCATGTTATGATTCGAGAGATGAAACAAAAACACAGCCATGGGTTTTCAAGGTAAGGATTCTGTTGAAAGTACCTAGTTCTTCAAGTAGTAGCCTCAATGAAACTCAACATGAAAAGAAGAAGAATAAAGCTTTTCCACATAGGGGTTATTTCAAAGCATACCAAGATAGATACTCTTTTTGATCTTGGATCTCAAGCAAACCTCATGTCTGAAGACACTGTCAAAGTACGTTTGGAAACTGCTCCATATCCTAAACCATATCCTCTAGGATGGATATGTGACAATAAATTTCATGTGACAAAAAAGATGTAAACTTAGATTTGTGATCACTGCAAACTTTATAGGTGAGGTAGAGCTTGATGTTTTCCATTGAATATTGTGGTATTGTGTTGGGAATCCATATTTATATGATAGGAGCCATCTTTCATCGTAATGAGAACAAATATCATTTGTTTAAAAATGGAGTTAATTACATTGTTAGAGCCCATATACAAAGTTGAAATTGTCACTTGTCAATGATGGAGAAATTAAGGGTGGTGAATGCTAGTAAGAAATTTGCATATCTTGATGATCAAACCCAAAGACAATGTTGAAAGAAGCTTTCCAAGGTTGTGATGCAAAGTTAAAATCTGATTTATATGAGGTTGTTAACCAATATGATGAGGCGTTTGAGGAAACAAAAGATTGCCTCCAAGGAGAGAGATACAACATGATATTCAATTGCAACAAGTGTCCTCTTCCAAACATTGGTATGTACATGATGTGAGTCATGGAGAATTCTTGAGATTAAAAAAAAAATCAAGAGTTTCTTGACAAAGGGTTATCATGCCAAGCACATGCGCCATGCTTGGGTCCTGGTGTTTGGTACCAAGAAAGATGGTCCATGAAGTATGTGTGAATTTCATAGGCTTGAACAGATTACGGTAAATAATCGTTATCCTCTTCCTAGAATTGGTTATTTGCTTGATCGATTGAAAGATGTTAAGTATTTTACTAAGTTGGACTTAAGAAGTGGATATCATCTGATTAAGATTGTTGAAGGAGACACATGGAAGCCAACTTTCAAAACAAATCAAGGTTTGTTTGAATGGATGAATTTATGCCATTTGGGCTTTGTAATGCTCCTGCTACATTCATGAGAGTTATGAATGAAGTGTTTTTAAGGCGTTTTCTTGATGATTGTATAATTTTCTACTTGGATGACATTTTGATATTTAGCAAATCTCATGAAGGCATGTTATATACATAATAAAAACAAGTTTTATATGTCTTGAAAAAACAAAATTTGTTTTAAAGATGTCTAAATGTGGTTTGGAAAGACCTCACTTATTTATTTAGGACATATTGTTGGAGGAGGAGAACTGAAAATAGATCCTTCCAAGGTCAGAAAGTCGTTTTGGATTGGCCCAAGCCCACCAATGTGACAAAGGTAAGAAGTTTTTAGGACTAGCCCAATAATGGAGAAATTTGATTACTAACTTCTCTTCAATTGCAGGTTCCATTACATGTAATGACAAGCATCAACAAGTTTTCCAATGGGGGAGGCAAGCAACAAAAAGATTTTGATGCATTGAAGGAGAACATTAGTTCAACTCCAGTTCTTTCACTGCCTGATTTGAGACAACCAACACTTTGATTTGAGACAACCATTTGAGATACAAACAAATGCAAGTGACTATGCCATGTAGAACATTCTTGTTGCAATGGTAAGCCCATTTGTTTTGGGAGCATTCTTGTTGCAACATGGTAAGCCCATTTGTTTTTATTCTGAAACTTTTAATGGTGTTGTGATTAATTATCCTACATATGATAAGGAGTTGTATGCATTGGTGCAAACTGTGAAAAAATGGAAACATTATTTGTTGGGAAAATAAACTATCATTCACACAGATCATCAACCATTGCAATACTTACAATCACAAACAAAGCTACAACAAGCAAGGCACTTTAGATGGATGGATTTCCTACAACAATTCCACTTGGTTATCAAGTATAAGAAATGCATTTATAACAAAGTTGTTGACATGATTTCTAGGCCTATTGTTAGTGCTTCAATTAATCTTAAGCATAATTCTACCATGCATGAGAGTTATGTTGAATAATATGTTTTAGATGTTGATTTTAAAGAGGTTTATGCAACTTTGTGTCATTCTAACCAAGTTGAGGAATTGGATTGCCATGTGCATGATAAGCTTTTGTATCATCTTGGAAAGCTATGTATTCCATAGGGTGAAAGAGTCAACATCATAGGAGAAGCACGTTCTTCTCTTATTGCTAGCCACATTGGTGTAGGGAAGACGATGGCTAATTCGCAAAGGTATTGCTATTGGCCTAAAATGAATGAAATTGTTTCAAGATATGTAAGAGGATGTTCTTTATGTGCGACAAGTAAGCCTAGCAATAGAAAGTTGGGTTTGTATACTCCACTTTCGGTTCCTTCTCGTCCTTGGGAAATCATTTTCATGAACTTTGTAGGAGGTCTACCTATGTCTAAAAACAATCATGATTATCTTTATGTTGTGGTTGACCGTTTCAACAAAATGTGTATTTTGAGGTCTTGTAAGAAGCATGTTACAACTGAACAAATGACACAAATGTTATTTCAACATGTGTGGGTACATTTTGGGTTTCCCAAATCCATTATTTGTGATTGAGATTCTCGGTTTATTGGGAAATTTTGGTCAAGCTTATGGGAACTCATGGACACCAATTTGAAAAAGAGCACAACATTTAATCCACAAACTGATGGTCAAAAATAAGTGGTGAATAGAAAAGTAGTACATCTTCTTTGTGGTTATTACAGCAAACATCCTAAGCTTTGGGATGAGCAATTACACTACATTCAACATGCTTATAACTGGGCTAAGCATTCATCGACTCAAACATCTCCATTTGAGGCACGTTTTGGTTATTTGCCAAAATCTCCTTTAGATTTTATCTTTGGGAAGGATGTTGCTATCGATGGTAATTATGACATTGATAGAGAAAAGAAGTCCATTGAACAAATTCAGTTAGTGCATCAAATGGTACAAGAACAGTTGGAAAAGAGCAAAGCCAAGTACAAGAGAAGACATGGCAAGCATCGTGTTGATCACAGTTTCCAAGTTGGAGATGAATTTTGGATTTACATTAGCAAGGAGAGGATTAAAGGAGAAGGTAAAAAAACTAAAACCAATTAGATATGGACCTTTCAAGATTCTTGAAAAGATTGGTAACAATTCCTTCCATTTGGATTTGCCTCCTTATATGCAAATGTATGCAGTTGTTAATGTTGATAATTTGAGATTGTATGAGCCTCCTTTGATTGATGATCAAGGAGAGCATGTTCATATTCCTTCCATAGATGACTTCTCGCCAAAATATCTTTCAAAATTGCAAGAGGATACAATACTTGACAGAAATATGAGAACTTCAAAACGAGGGAATGTGGAATACCTTCGTGTTGGTCTTAAAGGCTCAAATCCAAGAAAAGCTAGATGGATTGGGGTTGGAAAGGTGAGGGAACTGTACCCTCATCTTCATATTGACTGAAAGTAGTCTTTTGGAGGTCCAAAAGCTTCCCAATGGGGAGGAGTGATCCAGGGGATCAAAAAAATGCTCAAAAATTAAATTTCTCAAAATTGCTCAAAAATGGATTCACTACATAGATCTCATCCTCATGATCCCAATGCAACTTGAATGGGATCAATTGGAGTTCATATGGCTGAGATATCGCGTTCTGTCCACTTTTCCAAACAAAGAAATTGTTGATTGTACACAGTCCGTACAGGCAGACTATGCAGACCGTATTGCTGATGTGGAAAGGGGACCGTATTGCTGATGTGGCAGGTGCTGACATGGCAAGATGAGTTGGAAAGTGGTTTCATGGTCCAATGTGGTACTAACACGTGGCATGTTTGTGGTGAATGGAAAGGTGCCACGTGGCACCTCGTTATTGGTTTGATGGTTTTAAATTTTATGGAGTTCGTCGGGGTTGAACCCGTGACCTCCGTGGGCAAAGTCTAGGCAAAGTTCGGGCTACCATCCCGCTCACATATTGTTTCTTAACCTTTATTCTCTAAACTTATATTTAAGTTTGCAAATATTTTCATTTGATGGGAGTCTGGGATGGGGCTTAGCCCCAACCATTGGTCACCATACACCATTCTATACGACTAGCGCAGGGATCCAAACGGTTAGTCGGCGGGTGCAGAAATTCAGGTTGGCGCCCGACCACATGGAGGGCCACACAGCCACAAACTCCGCCCATTAAGGCGCGTAACCCACTAATTGTGCGACAATCTTTCCCATGACCCAGATTGTGCATGGAGCCAGGTTTTGGGAGTGGTGAGATAGGTTTGGTCATCCTGGGTGCATTTTGGCGATCAAGCACAACAAGACATTGGAGAGAAACTTCCAGGAAGGGTATTCTTCTCCTTTTTTTTCCAAACCAGGTGCAGGAAGAGCCCATATAGGGGTTTTTTGAAATTCTGGAGCCATTGAAGCCATCTACTTTTCATTCTGAGCATTGTAAAGCATTGATTTTGACACTTTGAACATTAATGAAAATTATCCATTGGAAGCTGGACTAGGAGATGTAGCCCAAGAGAGGGGTGAACTCCTTTATCATTTTGTTGTTTTATGTGCTTGTTTATGATGGTTGTTTAAGTCTGTTTATGCTTCTCATGTTAAGTAAAAAAAATCATTTAGTTTATGTGTTGCAACTTGATCCAATTGCCTAAGTCACATAATTATTTCACTTGCAAATTTGTATACACAAACCTTTTTCATTTTCATATCATCAACAAAGGAACATTTGGACCAACAATGAGTATTTTGGCCCTCAACAACAAAGATCGACCCCCTCCATAGTAAATGATGGAGTCACCAACTAGTTCGACCCTTCCTTCACAATATTCGACCCTCGTACACTAGAAAACTCGGCCACGGTGAAAAGAACTCAGTCGCCACTAATAACTCAACCACAAGTAAATAACTCAGCCACTAACGATGAAATCTCGAATATTGGAAAAGACTCTCAACTACAATGAAGCACAATGAAGAAATATGAATGATCTCTTCCCAATGACCAACTAGGTTGGATAGTTTCAACACTGAAACCAATCTCCAAATCTCTTTAGGGTTTCTATCCCAAAGAGACAAAGCCACAATATCTCTCTCAATTCCTTTTTAGAAATTAACAGGTGCATAATGAGAGAGGGTGCCCCTCATGCTCCTTTTATTCTCTCATTGACCCTTTTTTCGCCAGTTTTACCCTTTTTAACAAGTTAAAGTGACTTTATGACTTCCATAGTCCCTTAGGCGCCTTTTTAATCGTTTACTCATTGTCACCTTTCAAAAATAAATTAAATTTCACCCCGATGACATTAAATAAATTATTAATTCCCTTTTTCCCCATTGAATTTATACTACGAGAATCACTTAGGCTATTTCATCAATCTCCCCGAGAGCTCATTTGGAAAGGGACATTACAGAACATATGCTATTTCGTGAATATTCATTTAAGGTCGTATAGACCCCATGTTCACAGCTAATCGAGTGACACTTATAGGTTGCAATATGTTTTCCAGTAAGGGTTTTATCGTTTTCTATCTAGAATTCATAATTCGTATGACTAATTCAATCCCATTGATATGAGTTGTGGATTCGTCAATCCCCCAGAGAGCTCATTTGGAAAGGGACATTACAAAACATATGTTATTTCATGAATATTCATTGAAGGTTGTATAGACCACATATTCAGAGCTAGTCAAGTGATACTTAGAGGTTGCGATATGTTTTCCAACGAGGGTTTTATCGTTTACTATCCAGAATTCAGAATTTGTATGCCCACGTGAATCCCATTGATATGAGTTGTGGATTTGATATATATTTTATCAACTCTTCATAGGAACTACCTTCATGCACCCTCAATTGGACTTATCTGAACCATTGTCGATGTTTGATGATTAATACTCGATGACAACCCTCAATTGAGGCTTTTTATCATTGCAATCATCAATCCCCAAATGACCATAACAACAGGGGGTTTCTCTGAATACACATTGGGTTAAGATCGATTTTCATCGACACTTTGATTTGTACTATCTTGGATTGTTATCATAGGCCCAAGAAACCTATTTTCTTTGTGGGGCATTTCCATTAAATGATATCTTTAAGGCCCAAATTGCAGAATGCACTAGGAAGAAGCGAATAATAACATTCAAAGGATCATTTGAAAGTGTTTTTCTTTTTCGTTTTCCCATCAATTCCATTAAACCTCAAACCACTATTTTTTCCTTTTTTGGGTTCCAATTTCCAAATCTCGGTATTGGTCTCTTGATGGGAAGCCCGATCTACCATACATGGGTTTCACTCACTGTTAAATAAACTCCCCATGCTAATGAAACGATTTAGACACTTGCACCAAGGTTTATTAATTTTATTTATGGATAGGGTTAATACATCACTTTAAGTTTCGGTTACATTAATATTTTATGCCCATTTGGGAATAAACAACGCTATAATCTCTACCATCGAAATTCACCATATGGTATGCATCCATCTAATGAGTTGGTCCATACACTTCTTGTTTTTTTTTTAGTTATCATGGATGGACATACGATTGTGATACAGGTGGATATCGGTCACCACCCACCTATTCCACTGGATTAAAAATCAGTTTTCCACCTTGGCAGTTTTTCGGTAGTTTTTCGGGTTCCAAACTTTCAGGGTCGTTTTGAGGCCCTAAACGACATTTTTTTGAGATTTGGGGTCCAGGGACTAATAAGGGCACTACTCTAGGAATAACAAAAATTGTTCTTCTCGATTAAAGCTTTCCAACGGGATATCATTCACCTAAAACAAAGATCGTATGCAAAAGTTATGACCCCAGGAAGTTGATGTACCAACTTACCCAAACGAGGCCCACATGACTTTTGGCGCTTCATCTCCTAGGGTTAGGTTTTTGGATGTCTAGGGTTTTTAACATTCCTGTTTATTTTAAAAGGCCTTAAAAGCCTCATTGTAACCATCTTCTTGCGAATGAGAAGAACCGTCACATCTCTTCTCAGATATAAGCCACCACCATTCCAACAAGCTTGTTTTCCGCTACATTTTACAGTTTTAGCTTATTTCCTTATTGAATAGAAAACCAATTTTACTGTATCTCTGTTATTTTGTGTTAAGAATATTTTAATAATCTGTATTCATTTCATTCTTCTGATAAGATCTGGATCAGTGGTATCAGAGCGGTCTTCTCCTTGTCTTCTTAATGCATGTCCCCAACAAGGTCAGGTTACAAAGAATTGGGTCTCGAGCTTGTTTCTCTTGAGGACAAAAGCTCTTGAACGCCCAAGCGACCTCTCATGGAAGAAGAAAATAAAGATGATGGGACAGGATATCCTTTCAAAATGTTGCTTGAGGAAGCCCTCATGCAACAGAGGAACGAGATGATGGATAGTTTCGCGCAAATCCTTTGGCAGCTACCAACAGGCGGCGCATCTTCCTTGAGTGGAGGCGCCACAGCCTTCAAGATACAAATCGACTTCAATATTCCTATATTTGAAGGTCAAATAGACACATATTCTATAGATAAGTGGTTGAATCTACTAGAAGGGTATTTTCTGTCCATAACTTTTCGAATAGAGAAAATATTAGTTTTGAGCTCCTCAAAGCCGTTCCCCATGTCAAAGATTAGTGGGAAACTTTCTGTGAGCAAAGGGAAACAAAGGAGCCCTCATTATTTACAGTCACGAACACTTGGGAATCCTTTAGGGATGTTATTAAGGAACAATACTACCATGTTAGAAGTTATGGCGACTTGTATACCAAATGGACCACACTGCGCCAAGAAAAAGACCAAGCATTGCTAGAGTTCACAAATATCTTCCATACCTTGCGCACCAAGCTGGGTATCAAATATTCAGAGCGAAATATAGTGATCAAGTATTGCGGTGCTCTGCATAGACACATCCAGACTGAAATGGAATTTTTGGACATCTCGTCCTTGGGCATGGCCTACCGATATGCCGTCAAAATTGAGCAGAAGCTCAAATAAAAGACGCAGCAATTTGGGCCTGGGAACCCCTCATAGAAAAATCCAGGAAAGGGAGGCCCCAAGCCACAAAACAAAAGACAGATAAAAGATGGAAAGTATCAGGACAACCAGTCCAAGACGCAAGCAAGGAAGGACACCGAAAAGACAAAGAAAGATAGCAGAAAGTGGTGCGACTTCCATAAGAGCCCTTGGCATAACACTGTCGATTGCCACTCAAAGCAGTCGTTGGTGGCCGAAGTGAAAGCCTCTGAATCAGATGCAGGTTATAAATTTGAGTCAGAACCAGAAAGGCGAACACAGATCATTGACGTGGAACCCAGTGCCACCGTTGCTACCACCTAGCTCCGACATTCTAAACTAGACGAGACAGAAGAAGGAGAGCACCTCTTCCATTCACAAATGTGGGTAAAAGGCATCTTGTTGCACTTCATCGTTGATAGTGGTAGCCAAAAGAACCTCATCTCAACAGAGGTCGTCAAGCGGTTGGCCCTGCCAACAATGCCTCACCCACAACCCTGCACCATTGGATGGATCCGCTAAGGAAGCGATCTCCGCGTCAGCCAACAGTGTCAACTGTCGTACGACATCAAGCCCTTAAAAAATGAGGGATTGTGTGATGTTTCGCCTCTCTAAGTTTGTAATGTTCTTTTAGGCCAACCTTATTTATGGAAATGTCATGTTGTATATGAGTCTAGGCCTCGTAGTGTTATTATTACTTTGAACAAGAAATTGTACATGATACCCAAGACAGTCCCTCCTAGTGCTATTTCCTTGATCTCTGCCAAGCAATGCAGGAAGGTTATCTCTGAGACCGAGAAATTTGTCTTCTTTGTGATTCGCTCTTAGAGTGAGAGAAAGATCACAACCACATATAGGGCCTCCGCGATCGATCTCTCCACACAACATAAGCAAGTGGATAAGGTCGTGGTAGAATAATCAGATATCTTCTTCTCTCCTACGAGGGTACCTCTGCACTGCCAGGGCAAGTATCCCATCGATATGACCCCAGGTGCACCGCTACCCAATGGGCCAGTCTACCACCGTTCTCTGTTAGAAAACTTGGAGATCAAGAGGCATATCCAAGAAATTCTCCACAAGGGGCACATCCTTCCCATCTCATCGCCTTGTTGGAGCCCAATTGTGTTGGTCCAGAAGAAAGGCAAGACCTGACGACTCTGCATTGATTACCAGACCCTGAATAAAATCAAAGTCTGAAAGTCGTACCCGATTACCCAAATTGACGACCTCCTTGATCAGCTCACAGGGGCCAAATACTTCAGTAAGATTGATCTGAAGTCTGGCTACCACCAGGTCCCAATAGAACAGACAGATGTATGGAAGACTGCCTTCAAGTCAAAAGAAGGTATTTTTGAATTGCTGGTCATTTGGGCCATCTCTACATTCCATCAAGCGAGCGCGAAGCTGATTTGGTAAGCTCACTACAGTCATGTGACAGGACACTCTGGCGTCAAAAAGACAACGACAGCACTGCAGAAACATTTCTACTGGCCGAAAGTTTGACAGGATGTCAGCAAGTATATCAGGTCCTGCACCACCTGCACTATTTCTAAACCGACCATTAAGAAACAAGGCCTCTACACCCCTCTGCCTACTCCTAAAAGGATATGGGAATCAATCTCAATGGACTACATGTCAAGCCTCCCGTCCACCAAGAGGGGAAATGATTTTTTTTTATGGTTTTTGATCGCTTTTCCAAGATGGTGATTCTAGCCGCCTTCAAGAAGAACATCACAAAAGAAGCCACTGCCAAGCTCTTCTTTGAACGAGTATGGATACATTTCGGGATCCCACAAACCATTATATCAGACTGTGACATCCATTTCCTCAGCTCATTCTGGTTGAGCCTCTGGTCACTGTTGGATACCAATCTCACCAAATCCACTGTCTTCCACCCCTAGACAGATGGCCAAACTTAGGTCATCAATCATATGTTCGTACACATCCTGCGCATGTACAATTCAAAACACTCCCACACATGCGATGAGAGTCTTCCCTATGTCCATCATAGCTACAACCGAGCCCTGCATAGCTCAACTGGCCACAAACCCTTTCAGGTGGGGCTGTGATTCCAACCATTGGACCTCATGGATGTTGCACTACCCCTGGCGAGCACCTCAACCGACTCGTCCCCTGCTCCACCAGAAGTTGACAAAGCCACCCAATTCATTGAGCGGATCCAACACATCTGCGAACAAGTTCGAGATATTCTATAGAAGTCTAATGCCAAGTACAAGCAACACCATGATCAACATCGGGTGCCACATAAGTTTCAGGTGGGCGAGAAAGTTTGGTTGCATTTGCAGAAAAAAATGCCTTATAGGGCCCCATTGGAAGCTTAGCCCACTCCATTATGGACCATACACCATAACCAAGACTGTGGGTGATAATTCTTTTGAGCTCAACATTCCCCCCTTCCTTGTTCTGCATCCATTCTTCAACGTGGCTCTCCTTCGGCCATATTTCCCACCATTATTGGACACCTCAGAGATAGCAAAGCAATTGACACCAACATAGCTCAACCATGACTGCATGCAAAAATAATCTATTCATCATATTGTGGACACACAGATCAAGGGCACTTGACAACAAAGGATCCAACTTTATCGAGTCGTCAAAGCAGGGCAACTCCTGCACCAAGACAAGTGGTTCACCCAGGGCCAAATTCAACATCAATTTCCTCATATGATGGGGGAACTCAACATAATGGATACCATTGCTTCCAAAGGAGGGAGGATTGATCCAGGTGGATATCGGTGGCCACCCACCTATTCCACTGGCTCGAAAAACAGTTTTCCACCTTGGTAGTTTTTCGACAGTTTTTTGGGTTCAAAACTTCTGGGGCCATTTTGAGGCCCTAAACGACGTTTTTTTGGGGATTTGAGGTCCAAAGGATTCCCAAATTCATTGCCTTGGGTCATTTGAAAATTGTTCTTCTCGGTTAGACCTTTCCAATGGGATATCGTGCGCCTAAAACGGAGATCGCATGCAAAAGTTATCACCCCAAGAAGTTGATGTAATAACTTACCCAAACGGGGCCCACATGACTTTTGGCGCTTCATCTCCTAGGGTTAGGTTTTTGGATGTATAGGGTTTTTTACATTCCTGTTCATTATAAAAGGCCTTCAGAGCCTCATTGTAACCATCTTTTTTGCAAATGAGTGCAACCGTCACATCTCTTCTCAGAGGTAAGCCACCACCATTCCAACAAGCTTGTTTTCCACTGCATTTTACAGTTTCAGCTGATTTCCTTATTGAATAGAAAACCAATTTTATTTCATCTCTGTTATTTTGTGTTAAGAATATTTTAATAATTTGTATTCATTTCGTTTTGCTCATAAAATCTAGATCAATGGTATCAGAGTGGTCTGCTCCTTGTCATCTTAGTGCATGTCCCCAACGAGGTCAGGGTACAAAGACTTGGGTCTCGAGCTTGTTTCTCTTGAGGACAAACACTCTCACACACCAAAGGGACCTCTCATGGTAGGAGAAAATAAAGATGACGGGATAGGAGATCTTTTCAAAATGTTGCTTGAACAAGCCTTCACACAATAGAGGAACGTGATGATGGATAGTTTCGCGCAACTCCTTCGGTGACTACCAACAAACGACGCATCTTCCTCGAGGGGAGGTGTCGCCCCCTTCAAGGTACAAAACAACTTCCATATTCCTATATTTGAAGGTGAGATAGACGCAGATGTTGTAGACAGGTGGTTGAATCTACTAGAAGGGTATTTTTCTGTCCATAACTTTTTGAATAGAGAAAATATTACTTTTGCGCTACTCAAAGCTCTTCCCTATGTCAAATATTGGTGGGAAAATTTCATTGAGCAAAGGGAAACAGAGGA